>PNEQ01130648.1:0-17459 GCA_003012365.1 Medauroidea extradentata | reverse complement strand
ATTGATGAGATTTTTTCCATTCCATTATATTTACTGGTTTTCAAGTTTTGTATGAAGTAAAAATATGCAAATTTTGACTTTGAAGTGACATTACGGGAAAACTAAATGAGCTAATTTTTTTCCGTTAGATGTTAATGTTCTCTGAAGTAATGTCTACAAAACTAACACTATTTTATACAAATATAAAATTATGAATTTTTCCCCACTTGAACGCCCTTAAGTTCGTAAAATTTACCCAGAAATTAAAGTTATGACACAATATACAAAACTTCAAGATGGTGACTATCATTCACTCTTAATGATAGTAGTATACCAAAAATAGGGTACACACGCGTATAATGTACTTTGAATGATATTCCTAAGCATATATCGCTCATGTGCGCTGAGAAAGACCTTGTAAATGAAAATATGTCCCAGATTTCCGTTAGCTCTCCGCAATATCGGTCTAACGTTCAATAATATGACGCACGATAAGCAGCAAGCATGTGGAAATTCCTGCAGCTATGTAATACCCTCTTAAGGCTGACATATATAATATATTGTAGCGTTGGTTTAATTGAACTGGTATAACATTATTACATAAAACTTTCTAAATTATGAAGTGTAAGATAGAGATTATTATTTGGTTGAGAGTTGAAGAGCCTACTTCACAATGATTCGTATTGTTTAGATTTTCTAATGCTTAAATTTTAAATGTTGGTTAGCAGCTTTAAGTTATAGATAAAGCGGCTGCTTAACTAGCAGTAACCAACGGTTAGATGAACGCAAGAAAATTTTCCGACCACCGAATTTTTCAGAACGTTTAACCTACAAAGCAGGTTACGTTTTATAAAAAAAAAAAAAACATGTATCGTATGATAAAAACTTATTAGAAATTAGGAATATTGATTGTCTACGACGTTAAAGCAGGAAAGACATAAACGAACTGAAGAACGGGCACGGAAGATGTTCTCGGTTGTTTATAATCAAATCAGCCGTGTTCGCAGATGTTTTCCTAATCAGCATACTATATCGCGAATGTACGACAGCAATTTTTGCATGGTTTATTCTACAGAAAATTAGCGACCTTAGTTACGGGGGAAATATACAGACTGTTAAAAAACAAATACATAATAAACACGTCACGGGCATCCTGGGTAAAATTGGAAACGAAAATAATGTAGGACGACATTTTACGTGCACAATGTGGCAATACTGCACGGAGATACTCTCCTCTTGCGCTCCACATTCAGGTATTATTTTACGTACGTTACGTTAAGGTTAATTCTACTTCAGGTTAGAAAGAGCAATGTTTAAAGTTTGGCACAGGAAAAATTTCTGTCACTTGAGCGCTGGTATCGCTAGTGCACCAAACTGATCAATCACAGGGCTTTCCTGAATTTTAAGTTACATTAATTTGATAATTTAAAACGTCAAATCGGCGCCTTTTCCCTTTAAGATTTAATTCAATTACTAACATTACTTCAAAGTTTATTTATATTTAATTTTGCTACGGTTTCGTATTTTTCTGGTCTCTTAGCGATTGAAGCGAAACTAGTGGCAGAAATTTTCCCTGCGCCAAGCTCTCCCATAAGAAAACGTATTTTCTTTCTAACCTATAGTAGAATTAACCTTAGTTACGTCAAGTAAACGTAGAATCATGTTTGGACTGCTCAAGATTTTAACCTGCACGCACTAAATGAAGGTCAGTACAGTAGCAGTGAGATAAGTTAGGTATCTGTGGAGCGCAAGAGGGGAACTAACTACAGTGCTATGTTGCCACGTTGTGCATAGCATGTAAAATGTCATCGTACAACATTTTGCCACAGGCATTGTCGTCTCCATCTTAGCCTATGATTCGCGTGGTATGCTTATTATGCGTTTGTTTATGGACAACCTGCATTTCTACCAGAATGAGTATGTAGGATATGAAACGACTGTTATTTATTTCGGCAGTTTCCGCTGCGTAATTTACATTGTAAATATTATTATTTTACAAAGATTAAAAGTGGAATATGTAAGTTTCGATTTCTTCTGCAAGATGCTATTTTCGTTGTTCAAGAAACATTGATTTCTTTCCTGAAGGGCTCTGACTGACGTTTGCCGTAAAATACTGTTACCTAAAATAAAACAGTACCAAACCTTTCAACCCTCTAACAGCACAGATTGTGCCGTAAACGTTTCTACAAAGTTACAATGTGCCAAGTTGGTCACACAGTCCAACTACATTTCGCCTACACGTGCCATAAATGTTACATGGGCAATGTTGCAGATGGGACCTCGCAGTATGTTTCCTGCACGTGCCAGAAACGTTATCCGGGTACGTTACAGATGACACCTCGCAGCACGTTGCCTGCACATGCCAGAAACGTTATCCGGGCAACGTTGTAGATGAGACCTCGCAGCACGTTTCCTGCACGTGCCAGAAATGTTACACAGGCAATTTTGCAGATGGGACCTCGCAGCATGTTTCTTGCACGTGCCCGAAATGTTATCTGGGCAACGTTGTAGATAAGACCTCGCAGCATGTTGCCTGCACATGCCAGAAACGTTGCAAGGGCAATTTTGCAGATGTGACCTCGCAGCATGTCTCCTGCATGTGCCAGAAACATTATCCGGGCAGCGTTGTAGATGCGACCTCACAGCACGTTTCCTGCACATTCCAGGAATGTTATCCAAACAACGTTGCAGATGGGACCCCGCATCACGTTGCCTGCACATGCCAGAAATGTTACAGTTGTGACTTTCCCCACCATACCAGTTAGTTTCATTTCTGACCAACAGGTGCCGTGCATGAATAATGGTAATTGTTTATATTCACACGTATAAATAATTAAAAAATGACGTGTTTTACATTAGCTATTATGGTATCCCATTTACTCTATTTTAAAAATCTTAAAAAACTGGGAGATAACATTTAACATTGTAAAACTGCTTAGTATTCACCTAATTATGACAGGGATTGTAAGTATTTAATTTCATTTTAATACCAGAAAAAGTGTACTTAATATCAGTGACTGTGCATCTAAATGCACAATTTCAGTACAAACGATAGTATTTTTTTTGTAAACACATTTCGTCATCATTCTGATACTAATTGATGACATTGTAAATATGTGCGCTTCGCGCAAAGGTGCTAAGAAAAAAAATGGATCTAGAAGTTTTGAAATACGGTTCTTCATGTTATAACAATGTGCTAGTCATGTGCTGGCGACATGCAGGCAACGTGGTGGCAATATGCAGAAAACATGTTTAGTGACGTGCAGGTAACATTACATTGTAACATTGTCTGCCTGAGACATTAACACGTTTCCTGCACCTAATATGCACATATGTGTGACATCATGACATTTTACAGTGTGACGTGCAGGCAACATTGCTGTGCTGTTAGGGGCCAGTGCATAAAAACTTAAGGATTTTCTACCTGATTATAGACTTGAAGTGTCTACATGCAATATTATTACTTAAAATAATGTTATGACAAAGATTACATAATTAATTTGCTTCAGCCACATTTCCCTATGTAAAACGAACGAAGATAACAGTCATAAAATCGCAAGTGGTTTCTTGCATAAGTATTACCCTGTTATATTTAAAAAATGAAAAGCAAAGAAACTGTTAAACACAATAGCGATTAATTCTACGAAGGAAAACAAAACAAACGTTTGCATTAGTAAAGCAAAACTGATGTTTCGGCTCAAGATATTAAAATTAAAGTGTACTCAGTTTTGGGTGCAAAATTTACTTCGGTAACATTCTATATTTTTATATATGTCGATATCCAAATGCAAAAAGGCTACATCGATAACATCCTATTTTCGATATTGATTTTCCATTGTACTCTGTGTATCTATAAACATTTCTGTATAAATTTTCATATAAATAAACTTTCGATAACATAGATTTTCCATCAGTGATTTTTTCGATAGCACCGATCATTCTGTAACATTAATAACTATCCTTAGTATAATTAAAGTTAAAGTAATCTATGCTGAACCTAATATGTGCCATTACACTATATACATTTTCTTCCTAACACATTTATGCGAATTTAGATAGTAACAAATTAATATCTTTGCAATGTCACTCTAGTTCTAGAAACACGTTTATAATGACAAGTAAATAAAATAGACAATGTCCCTCTTTTAATTCACTAAGTAGCACGCAGCACACGTCCTTCTCACATTCAACTATCACAGCATTATATAATCTACTTTGCACAATTTCCCGCAGTAGATGTTTCTAACATAGTTGCAGAACGTATTTTTCCCCGCATTTTTAATACCACTTCATAATACCTTTCGACAATTTTGATAACATCTTCGAATTCGATTATATTGTACATTTCGCCACATTGGTATTATCGACAATACAGTAACATTAATAGCTTCGATACTATTGCGATACTAAAATATGAGCATGCAAATATATTTATTGATAATTTTTGATATTGATAGTTACCGATGTATCGAAATGTTGAATAGTCCTATGACATGTCTGCTTACTTTCATCCAATTTTATTATCTCCGCTCGACCACAGTACTAAAATAAATTTGACGAAGCGCTCTGTAGCCATTACAACTAATCGCGGCTCGATTAGTCGTTTCAAGGTTGTCACATTTATCATAAATACTTTTTATATAGTCGGATGCTTATTGGAAGTTCACTACAAACCGAGCGATTTTGGAAGTCTTGGTCAGTTACTTTTGCAGTCACTTTATCTACGATAGGCAGGGATTACGTTGATTTCACATTCACTTATCACTTACTACATCATCACGTTCACGTTTACATAAGACGTGATTGATTGCATTGTAATATTACTATCCTTCACCTAAGCAACCTAAATATCAGGCAAATCATTCGTCGAGTACAGGCAAAGATAATATGACATAGCGGAAGACATTAATTCTTCCGAAATGTGATTAGCCGAGAAGATCTCTTTTTTTTCATTGACTTTTCATTTTAACTTAAGCGCCATTGATTCAGTTTAGATGTGTTTGTTAAGGTTAATTCTACTGTATATTGGAAAGAAAATGTGTTTTTATGTGGCAGCTTATCGATATAGGGAGGGATGAAACCGCTGGAGGAGAAGACGATTTTTTTCATCGCGGGAAAACTTCCATCGCGGGCAACTGCCCTAGCACCACTTTTGAGTTATAAGCCTAATTACGCTGCATATACGCCTAAATAGGCAAAATCTTATTAGTCATTTAAAATTTACTAGACACTAATTGCTGGCCAAATATAAAAACTAACAAATCCATGGATGGTAAAATTTTCCTGTACTTTCAAGGAAAAATAAATGTTCTGTTTATTGTTAGTTGCGCAAACAGCCAAGTTGCTACAATCTATTTCGAATTGGAATCTCTATGACATTATCTGGACAATGCACACGACGAAATCTCTCGGTATAGTTTTTAAGTACAGCGCAAAGTAGCTTGTAGACGAACAGAAAAATGAAACAGCAGTATTAATTTGATTTGACATGCATATAGGTAGTTCAACTGTGTTGTCAGTGTAAATTCAAATTAGTTGCAATAGAAAATTTTTTATGTAGGCTATGTATGTATGTATGTATGTATGTATGTATGTATGTATGTATGTATGTATGTATGTATGTATGTATGTATGTGTGTATGTATGTACAGTATGTGTGTAGGTACCTATATGTATGTATACACACACATATATACATATATATATATAATGTAATTGAAAAATAGTGTTGCACTACTTGTGGTTATTCACTACCAGCCGAGGCAACCATTGTTCATGTAAAATTATGTGCAGTAAAGTATTTGCGTTTTATTATTTAATTTAAATCGGCCAATTGCTGAACGTAAGCGAGGGAAGATTTTCGAAGGAAAAGCTCGACGAAACGTGAGACAGTTGGCAACGGCATTGCTTGGCGCGCAAGCGTGTGAGTGCGTGCGCGTGATGCAAGCCCACTCCGCTCCCCAGAGAGACTTTGCGACGTACCTGGGCGCTGCTTTCAAGGTCACACCGCGAGCTTGCTGCCCGCTTCGTTATACCATCCCCTCCCTCCCATTCTTTACTGTCTCTTACTTCATCCAACTGTGCCGTCTTCTGACGGAAATATCTCCGCATTCATGCCTGTGGCGCTGTGGGCAGCGCGCAGCGTTGCCAAGTCGGAGGCAGTACAGGGACAACTCGCACTAAGGTGATCGCATTGTGGGACGTATTTTGCGCCTTCGAGACTTACGGTCGATTGCTGTCATGTGAGGAATATCCTTAGGTAAAGGTGAAACTAAAGAGAACTAGCGTAAAATCTGAGAATCTATCTTTTCATTTCACTGTCACGAAATTGACATATCTCAATTGAGGTGAAGTGTTACCACAATATTCGCGAGAAACATTATTTCTCATCAAGCACCGACTTGTGAATGTAGCTAAAATGTATACATATTACTTTCCATTTATAACGCACATAACGTAGGCCTGCATAGCGACGATTTGATAATTTACATTCAGTGTTTCGCATGCTGCATAGTTGAAAAAATGCAAAATTAAAATGATAAAAATACGTCACTCATTTTGTAGATAAAATGGTATCGTAACCATTTTGTTTGAAAACAGAAGCGCCATTCAAACACGACTTCGTTTTCGTGTAAAAATGTTCAACGAATATAAGTTATGATGTAGATAACAGTGCGGCCTTTCCTTTACATCAAGGTTATGTTCCTCCGATAAAATATTGCCAAAAAATTTAAAATAAGAATATTATTCTAACCTCTAGTTATTGTCTGACTTCTATTTATGGCCTCCATGATACATTTGCAGCTTGAATAATTCTCAAGGAAGGTCTGACGACACCTTAAGAAACCCTTAGTTTTTTACATTTCACTCACTTTTAGTCTCTGTAGTGAAAAAATTTTCACATTTCATTCAGAGAGGCATTAGACTTTACTCATTACGACTGTGCAATAGGCCATTGGGTCGACTGCAGATTCATATGAGGAACTTATTTAGGTAAAGGTGAAACTAATAAGAACTAGAGTAAAACCTGAGGATTTTTCGTTTGCATTGCAAAGCCAGGAAATTGAAGTGAAGTGCTGCTGGTCAGTGCTTAATTAACATCTAGGTCTTCAATGCTGGTGACGGGTGGCTTGATGTGAGTATGGAGCAGCGCCGGAATGAACGGGTGTGGGAAACGGGAGATCCCCGAGAAAACCCGCCGAGCAGCGACATCGTCCGGCACGATTTCCACATGTGAAAATATGGGGACAGACCCCGCCGGGAATCGGACCCAGATCGCCTTGGTGGGAGTTGAGTCAGGAAATTGAGATGTATCGGTTAAGGTAAAGTGTTACCATACACTTTACGAGAAAAATAATTTCTCTTCGTGTACTGGCCTACGAATTTAACTAAAATTTACATTATTTTCTAGTTAAATTGCTCAAAAATAATGTAATGGCAATTTGATAAATCATATTTTGCTTTTTGCTTGCTGCAAAGTTTACATAATGCAAAATGAAAATGGAAAAATTATGAAATCGATTTGTTTTCGACTTATAACATGGTCTCGTAACAATTTTGTTTGAAAACAAATGAGAAATTTAAGACACAATATCGCTTATTTATATGAAAAAAAAATTCATACATGTAAACTAGCTTGTAAATTTCCTGCATTCGTTCCTTTTCCATGTCATTATATTCCGATTTAAAATGTTCCCAATATATTCAAAATAATAATATTATTTTCTCCCAACAAGCATCCTAACCTCCTCATTAAGGATGTTCAAATGCGATAAAACCATAATTTTGTTAGTTTTGTATACGATACTTGTGAGTACATTTTACTCTTACGAAACGATTTCAGCTACCATAGTTTTCTCATAATGGGGTGTCAAAGTCAAAATTTCCGTGTTACGTTGCCATGCAAATAGTGAAAACCAACTGACCTACTTAAACAAAATAATTCACTGTGAACTTACATAGCATGAGGTATGCAATAAAACTTTTAAAAACCCGCAACGTAATATTTTGAATTTTTAAAGAAATCGCAAAAGTATAGAAAAAAGTTGCAAATCCAGCAATTTTTAAAAAATACAATAACAATTCGTGGGATTTTAAAAAAGGTTTTATTACTTAGCCCATAGTATGTTATTTCACTGTGAATTATTTCATGGCAGCAGAACATAAAAATTTTGACTTTGACGAACCGTTATGAGAAAACTATGACAGCTAAAATTGTTTCGTAAGAGTAAAATGTACTCACAAGTATCGTCTACAAAACTAACAATATTTCATAAAATATATAATTATGATTTTATCTCACTTGAACACCCTTAAGGCCGCTGTGAATGATATGCAGCTTGAGAAAATATTAAGGGAGGCCTGACGATTTTTTAAGAAACACTCAGGTTTTCTTTGATTTCACTCACATTTCGTCTCTGCAATGAAAATTCCTTGCATTTCACTCAGAGTGACCTTAGATTTTACTCAATGTAACTGTTAAATCGGTCCTTAGAAGTGCAAAAGCGGTAAGGACGAGGTGCAACGCGCATCTAGTTGCCCACTAACCTTAAGGCTCAAGTCACTGAACTGGCGTGCAGTCTTCTCGCAGACACATCGTCTCTATAAGGCAGTCAGTTGTGAACCTATACTTTTATGATGTAACCCAAGAAGAAAACACAATCATTTTTCAGTTGGTCAATAGTTGGCAGAGGCGAGCAACGTTTGCTAGTAAGACCGTCTACTTTATATGAACTGAACTGGCTGTTCCATCAGGCCACTTCACTAAATACGTTTGTATGTAATACTGAAATAATTTTAATGCGGGCAAATTAGTTTAAAATGATTGACATGTTTCAGTATACGGTCCACAAGCAGACTCAGCAAAGTAACCAACAAGCGTCTGAGTATAATAAGAATGTTTGTGGTACACTTTTGGTTAACGTGTGGGTGATTTGCACAATGTCCCACATTTGGAATGAACAATAATTTTAATAACGACCAAGATGGTTCATCATGACAGTCATTATGCATCATACATGCCATAAGTGGTGAAGGGGGGTGCATTCCGAAAATTGCCTGTAGTCTGCTTTGTCACGATCAGATTTGCACAAGTGGGTCAATTGATGTTTGCTACTTGGGATTATTGAAGCTATGTTAAGGTTCTGTATGCACAATAAAAAATGTACGTTTACAAATAAGTGGAAACTATCTACCAAAAAATATTTTTGCAAGCTTGCAAAGTTATTGTAAAGTTTGCAGGAAATGCTTGAACATATACAAATATATCTACATATTTACAAATTATTTTTTGTAAAGTTAAAAAAATTATTTTGTACATTTACAACTAAATTCTTGTACATATTACAAGAATTGCTTGAAGTGGCACAATTTTTTCCGACCAGTTTCCAAGAATTTTTTTTTTAAGTACAAAATATTTTTTTTTTTTTTTTACGTGACAGACCTTCGAATGTTATTTTGAATTACATCAAACACTCTGCTCATAAAAATATTTCCCACTTTTCCTCTCAAGTGTTTGGAAAATTAAGACTACTTTAATAGCCTGCAACATTCCTGTTGGGCTTACATGAATTTTTTGACATCAGAGTACAAGTTTTTACATATAAAATTATGAAAATTTTTACTGTGTTTCATGAACGATAATAATAAAAATTTCGTTCGTATGTATCCAAGTATTCGTACTTTTATTGAGAAGGAATTTCGCAATATGTATCATTAAAATGTTTACAGTTGTTTGGGAATATTCCTGTTAATAATTTTAGTAACTTTACTGAAAACGTATGTAGTTAGGCTAAGTTTCCCTTACACATGAGTTTAATTTGCCTGCCTTACAAGTAACGAACAATATCTTAATTTTTGTGTAACTAAATATGGCCCATGCTGAAGCTAAAATGTCAAACAGAATTGAACAATGTTTCTCTTTGTCAGTTTAGTGTTGGTCGGTACACTTTTTAGTAGTAAGCTGGCATTCCGTTAACCGATTTTTTTTCCAGATTAGCATTATTATTCTTACATAAGCAGCTATCTTAAATTAATGTTTTAAAAAATGTGCTACTCAAAGCAGACGTGTCTGCCTAAAATGATCTCAATCTCACGTAGGTCTATACACATCCTGAGAAAAATGTGTTTTCGATAGCACCATAATTCTGTTAAAACAAGGACTGCAATCCAAATTTGCTGTATTTACTATATTTAGCGGCACGTGATTTTCGGAAAAGGATTTTCCCCGAGCTTGTTTAAATGCCATATGTGAACACCTGAAGCTCTGCTCCATGATCAGGGATTGGCTGATTTTAACTCTCTGTGTCACATGGGGTCCTACCCGGAATTCACAGCCATACGGTGACGCAGTAACCTTATTCTGATTGGCCCAATCAAATGAGAGTCTTCTTCTACGCAAAGACACGTTGCCAATAACTATATACAGAGGTACATGTGTGTAAAAAAAAAGGCACTGAAACAAACTCATGCAAAAAATATTTTGTTCTTCGCAAAAATTTGGTGCACCTATAACTATATGTATTTTTCCTACAACAGTCAGTTGTTTAGCAGAAACAACCTGTTGTGTGGAAGTCATAATATGTTCTGTGAGTGGCTCACTGTAAAATATTTTCTCCGTCGATTTCCGGAATTTCCGGTGGATACCTCCGTGAATTCACGGAAACATAGTCTCTAATACAACAGATGTTTCCATAAAAAAAATTCATCACATGGAACTGAGCCATACTTACATGTCTATAATGCTAAATTGCATTTCTACAGATTTGCAGATTTACCGGTGATGTTACTGTAATATGTCCGTAATATTTGCATCTATCTAACCCATAAATTTACAATATATTCCGTGAAAGTGTCGGTTAACTCATGGACATGTTACATATGATTCCATAGCATATATTTACTATAGACATTTCCGTGTTTTACCTTTACGGACACTAATTCCGTTTATTTACCGTACATTTCCGTTAAAATGTATGACTGTGTACATGAAAGTATTTCAAGTGGTAACGAATGCCAGTGGAATGTTTAATTTAGTATGTTACTAAGGAGCAATAAACAATAGTTGCTAAAAACTCTTAGAAAAAATAAGGTGGCACTGTTAAAAATTATTTTCGTTGTTTTACGGAGAAGTGCTGGTAAAAAATTCTCCAGAAGTGTCGGTAAATTTACGGAAGGCAACCAGCTCCACTTACGTAAACTCGCATATTCATGTGACTTCTTTAGGACGCAGGCACAATCAGGCATTAGTTTCTTCTTGCAGTTTTACATATGTTTAATTAATTAACATAGTTATATATAACTGTGTTACAAAGTAATGTTTCCATTAATTAAACAGACATTTCCTTAAAATTGTACGTAAATTAACGGAAATTTTTAACAGTGTGCTTAGCTAAATAATAGATACGTTTACGTAATATATTGTTGTAGAAAGACACTAGATGGTACCAAGAAACACGAAATGGAATGTTGTCCTAGGTCATCAGTAGGAAGAAGTGGCTTTAGGGAAAGATTTTTGAACCAGCTTCACTGAAAAAAAGAGTATAGTTGCAGGTACCATACTTTTGTTAAAATAGGGACAACAAAACAGTTTGGTTGCTGGCACTACCCTGGAAAGTTCCTTCAACAATCTGTTACGTAGAAGAAACAAAGAGTCTGGTTGCTTTTACAAACCAGATGGTAACTTCTACAAAACAGATTGTTGAAGGAACTGTCCAGAGTAGTACCGAAAACCAACCTGTTTTGTTGTCCCTATTTTAACAGAAGTGTGGTACCTGCAACTGTACTCTTTTTTAGTGTTGTTTGAATGGCTTGTATGCACGTCTGCAGTTAATACTTCGTGGTCAGTGATTGCATGTACTTAACTCGAAATGCCACGGGGTTCAGCCCACAAATCACAGATGTGTGGTGTCGCAGTAACCTAACTCTGATTGGTACTGTCAAGTGAGAGTCGTCTCAACACAAAGGCACGCAGATAATAACCGGGAAGAAGAGGCACAGATAATGCACGAAAAGCAATGAAACAAGTTTGTGCAAAAAAGTTTTTTTTTTTTCGCGAAAATCAGGTGCGGCCGTAGTTGTCATAATATGGGCACCTTGATATTTTTTTCTGTGCATGCCATAAGAATTGTGCTTATGAAATGCAAAGAATAAAATTACGAGGGCTTGATATCAACCTTGCATGCGCGTGTGTATATACAAGTATGAATGTGTATATACAGTATATAAATATGTAAATGTGTGTGTGTGTGCCGACGTTGTCCTATCAATCAGCCTTATTCAAGACACTATGAATACATTTAGAGACCCATGTAAATTATTTCTCACGGCGATCGGTTGAACGGTATGGTAGTTGATGGCTGCAGCAATCGAATGGCGAGTTGGCGAGTTAGAGTGGCATATATTTAAAAACCGTATCCATTGAAAAAAATAATTTACGTACCAAGTATTTTTGTGATCGGACAGTGTTGGAGTTGGTATCGATCTCATATATACATGTATACCAACATCAGTATACACACACACACACGTTTATACTTTAGAAAAAAACAGACATGTTCATATGGATGAAGGTAGTCCTGGGACAGTAGTTGTTAACGTTCTTGTCAAAATGAGAAATATCTGCTACCCCAGAACTGGTTATGTTTCTATATACAGTTTCCTCTTGGTCACTTTCCAAGTACAAAATATAATCAAAAGCATCCAGCAGCAGTGATAGGCTATATTTATTTTATCTGCGTGTAAGCGCTCAAGGCTTCGGACACAGATTTCTGTTACAGCTTCTACACTCATACACAGCAGAGTGGCCTTGAAATAAGTGGTCTACATGGTGTTCACGATTGATACAACATTTTAAAGAGATTCAAAATTTTACCTTTCAGCTTAACTATGTTCTTGCACGGAAAGAAATATTTTTTTGCAGCCTCAAAATATTTTGTTGTTAATTACACTGCCAAATCTATTCTTTGTTCACCACAAACTCTTTTTGCTGTCACAACCGACATATGACAGCCCCCAATTTGTTTCGTTTGCTACAAAATAATTTTGCGGGGAACCTTTGCTATACAAAGCTTTCTTTCAGTGTTGACATACACCATTGTAAGCATATGTTACTGAATCGCAGAATACGTAAAAAAATTTAAGTAATTAGTAAACAGTAAATAAACGAGCAAACAAAGAATTAAATGCTTGCATTATCTGAGGTATGAAATATATGACATGCAGACATGACGGCGAAGGTTATTCTTAGCACAATGTTAGATAACCGCGTGTACTCATTCGTCGAACTCCTTGTCCACTGAAATCTGCAAACTTGTCATACGATTGACTACTGGAATTTGCAGTCTACACTTACTTGAAGTGAATCAAGATGTTCAAAACATGTTAAAAATTACATATTTCTTATCCTTGAGAAACCTTAACGGTATGAAGTAAGAGATTGGGTTAAACCAATCAATCTCCCACGTTAAGTCATGGTGAGTATCCTGCGTATTACAATACGCTCTAAGTGTCCTCTTTCTTAGAACACCGAACCAACTTAATTGTATGCAGGTCGATGCACCCATTTTTGCTGTATAAGCTGGGGAAAAATTAAGTACCCGAACCTACTAAATTGTGAAGTTAGTGGGTTGTGTAGGCCAAATAAGGTGCAATAGCATGCACACAGTACTGAATAATTTAATACAATCAGTTTTCCAGGCTATGTTGTCTATTCGGGACTGTAAGCAAGATGTATGTTTATTTGTTGACAACGGGTAATCCCAGATTCACAATGAATGGCGTGACAGAAGCGACACGGTTGCCGCGACACGAAAAACAAAAGATGCCCGCCAATCAACACCGAGGTTTCTGTGTCGCCAGCTCGACAAAAATAGCGAACGCGACGTGAATCCCCCAATTCCCTCCAAAAAAGACATAGCTTTTATTCGAGTTGGAATTTAATTTTACGCACAAAAGTTGGTGAAACTGGTGAGTTTGTAGTAAATTATGTTTATTTGTTTTAAGAGAAATTGTTGTTGGTTATCATAAGCAAATTATAACCTTTTTATGCAGACGTGTAATTGTGCCACTATTTTTACATTTATAAATACCAGTGAGATTTCTAAAAATATATTAGTATATATATAAACAAAAGAATTGAAATATTGTAAGCATCAGTGGTTGTCGTACTACATGTAGTGGCAATAAACTACTTACATTACTTTTTAAAATAATTTTTTGGTCTCGTGGCTGCCAAATTAATGTTTGCAATAACGAGAATTTTTAGTGTCGAATCGCGCCCTTAATGACGCTTTTGTCGTGCCATTGTGATTACGACATAATACTTACTGGCTTATACTTTTTGTTCGTTTGTCTTGTATTGCCTAGTAATTTAGTTTTATTGATGTAAACAAGTAGATAAGGTTTCTGCACAGAGTACAGTAGAACACCGGAGTTTATCTCTAACGGCTAAAGCTTTTCAAAAAGACATAGGTTTTTGGAATATGTCGACAACGAACCCTGCGTTCACATTTATGACGTGAATAATGGCGGCTGGGTGATTTGCAACCTGACACTTACAGTGCGCTGTGTAATAGTAGCAAACATGCAGTCATGGCTGTGCGGTGTTCAGAATATTTGTTCTGTGCCCTTTTCGTCGAATGCAATGAGTCTCAAAATTTTCTAACGCTTTTCAACGTTTGTGATTTTAGTCAGAAAGTACGAGACATAATAATCATACTTAATATGAATCTAACTTTTACTTACAGAAATTATATACACAAAAACTTAAATTAATGGTTAACTTTTTAAATTTAATCCCTTGAAATGCTTATTGTCCTCTCTCGCGAATATGTAACATTAACAGTAAATAGGTGGAGACTTACAAGTAAACAAACGCGCATCAGTTGTTAGTTATTAACTACTATCATTTTATTGTGCTTTACGTCTCGTCAACAGCGAGGTCATTGTAGACCGGCTACACATAAGTATTCACCAGAGAAATAACTGGAAGATAAACCGGCCATGGCCTGTTTTGAGGTATCATCCTGTCATTCGCCAGGAGTGTTGTCGGGAAACCATGGAAAACCGAAATCAGGATAGTCGTAGCCAAGAACCGAACCCAGTTTCTCTGGAATACAAGTCCGCTATATTACCTTTGCGCCACTTCACTCGATTGCGGTATTTTAAGTCTGTTTAAGAATCAAGAACCTATTTCCGAGCTTTGTGAATTTTTTCATGGTTTTGTTATTTAACATCTGAGAACATTAAGTAATATCGCAAAACTATTTGAAAAGGCATTTTTCAGCACTTTAAAACGCAAATGTGGATATTTTCCCCATTAATACTGAGTAATTTAAATTTAAAAAAGAAACAAAGTTAGACACAGATGTATAGGTCTACATTGGTTCAAGTTCCTCGTAAAATAATGGTAACTCCGAAAAGATGTTTCTATGTAATCGGACAAATCGTTCCTCTATTATCGGTGTTTTATGTTTGTTCTTTGAAATTTATCCGCTATGCAATATGCTGTAGGCGAGAGTGTGTGTTTGTGTGTGTGTGTGTGTTGCGGGTGACGTCACATAGCGGACAACCCGCGTTTCGACAGCTGCTCGCCGCCGACTGAAGTTTGCCGGTGACGTTCATCAGTGACGTGTCTGACCTTTCAGTCGGCCGACCACGCCTTTCTAACATTACACCTCCCCACGAACCACGTCACATCAGCCGCCTATGATATGACCCGTAGAAGGAACTTGACGTCATGATATCTGCCCCACATCTACATACTGCATGCACGGCAGATAAAACCAGTCCTACTGCAGCCGAACGTTAAGGCGTTCAAGTGGGTTTAATATCTACATTTTATAAGTTTACAAAATAGTCTTACTACTATAGACGATACTTGTGAGTAAAGTTTCATCTTATGAAACAATTTTAGTTCGAATAGTTTTCTCATAACAAAGTCAAAATGTTTGCACGTTATGAGCGCAGCCTACCTGCCCATTAGAGGCTGAGGAATGACAGAGACGTAAGGGCGACTTTGAAACGCGCATAAAATGCCGCATCGCCTCAATGAGCTAAGCTGTGAAATAGCGTGCAAGGTTCCCGCCGGATCGTGTTTACTATGGGACGCTAAGCGGTGAGCATATAATTTTATTGGTGGAAAGTCTGTAGGAAAGTACACTGCACGTCACAATCTGAGTTTCACATAAACCCATTAGTACATTTTGAAATACTGCAGTCGGAAATGGTAGTGTTAACTATGTTGGATGACATAGAAACAGTGTTTATATTAACATAGCGTCTACCGCAAATCTCATCACATGTTTATATTTTTTCTTTTGTTCCAGATAATTTTTTCTTATATTAGACACAACATGTGACTAACCTTGTCTCTTATGAATTTTTTTTTCTATAACAGTTTTCGCATAATGGCTTGTTAAAGTAAAAATTTGCATGTTTCCATTTATTTTAATGGTTGCACTAAAACCAACTGATTGCCAAACTGAAAAAATTCGCAGTTGATAAAGACGTCGCAGGCTGCTATGTTACGTACATAAAAACAAATAATAAAAACTTTTTGTATTTAAAATAAAATTTTTAAATATTCAATAATATATATATATTTTTTTTTAATACTAACAATTTTTATTTTGTGGTTTAACATAGATGAAGTTGTAGCCTACAACATCGTTATTCACTGCGAATCAGTTGCGTGAGTTTGTTTTTAGCGTCGGTCTCAAAACGGAAACATGCAAATTTTGGCTTTAACATCCATTACGCAAAAATTATGCGAGAAATAAATGTTTATGAGAGGAATATTTAGTCACACTTTGTGTCAAAAACAATAAAAACATAACTAGTACAAATATAGAAATAAAACATGATGTTGAAAATTGTAGTAGACTAAGCCCTTAAAAAGAGGTTCCGACCAAATCTGAAATGTGTTTTTTTCGTATGTTAGGACCATAGACACACGTGGAATTGTTTCGTAGAAAAAAATCCTGTTTAAGAACACACTGCAACGTAATTGAAGCGTGAGGTAGGCGGGCCCCTTAATCTGCCAGGCAAATAGAGACAACCAGTTGACTTACTTAAACGAAATAATTCATAGATAAATATCATGGCATGAAATACGTAACCTAGTATTAGAAAAACTCACAGTGGAAAACTCTTGAATAAAAGGAATCTCTGATTTTGCAAATTTTTTCTGTTCTATTGCGAATTTCTTTAATATTTAAAATATAACGCTGTAGGTTTGTGTTTGGTTACGAACCACATTGCATGTTGTTTCACCGTGGGTTATTTCACACTGAGAGAAAGAATTGTTTCATTATACTAAATATATTTGTTTGGGTGATGTTTGCTTCAGCTAAACAATATTTTGTTGGTAATACCAAGCTTGGAGTCCTTCAAACAAAATTAATTATTTCCCTCGACCAAATTATTCATTTAAACGCAATTTGTTTGTGCCAAACGTATATTTGGTTACTACAGGACGTCGA
>PNEQ01130647.1:46704-74409 GCA_003012365.1 Medauroidea extradentata | reverse complement strand
TGCTGGTAGACTTCGCAAAGTGTGCGTTGTTGCTACGTCAGAACAAAATGTGTACCTCAGTACAGATCACAATCTTGTGCATCACTTTTCAGGCATTTTTCAGCCTCTGTGACCCTAAGTGTCCTATATCATTTTACTCGTCTCAACGTCCTCTACAACGCTACAGCAGGTTGTAAACGTTATTCAGGGACACCCTGTAGAACGTCGAAGGGAAGAAAATGGAAGGAAAATCTACGTAGAGGTCCGGCTACGAAGACTTTCTCGAGTAAGATTATGCCTCGAGACGACTTTTTTGCCTTATAATTCCTTTTGAAGAGAATCTACGAGACCTGGCGCTGCATTTGTTCCTGTTGGAAAGCAGCGGGGAAACATTTTCTACGACTGAAGAGTAGAAGATATCCAGGCCTTCTCGTTTCCGTCTTCCAGGAAATGTGTTGGGCGAATCCTAGCCTGGCATTACCTCTTACTGGCCAACTGGGAGAATAATTGTACGACGTGGAGTACTACGTTTCCCTTGATACCAATATTCTTCTATAATTTCGAAACTCAGGAGAGTTTTCGAAATTTCTTTCTTCACGGTGGAGACTTCAACGGTAAGCAGTCCCAGCCCTCCCGTAACGACAAGAAAAAAATTGCAAACCATTAAATAGTTTCAGAAATTGTGGACAACTCTGCTTAAATTTAAATTTTGAGGATATTAATTTTTTTAAAGTAGTGCAAAAATTTTAACCCCACGAATACTCTGGATAAGATGTCTCAAGCTGAATCCTCACAATTTTTGCAGTATTTCTTAAAAATGAACAGAAGAATTACTCTAAATTATATTGCCACAATGTAAAGAAGTTTGAAGGAAACGTTACCCTCCCATTTTAACTAATATTGTGGAGGAAATAATAAATTTATATTTTTCTTTGACTCATCACACTGAACTAACATCCAACATTTAATTTTCAATTTTTTTTCTAATACAAATTCACAATCTAGTAAGAGTCTAGGAAAGCAAATATTTAATTAGTACTCAAATTTGTTTCCATATCTTAATTTATAGTCTCTCATAATTGCAAAGTCACTGATTTTTTTTTTCAATAATACGTTACGAAATCTTATTGATGATCCAATTTATATTTCTTTATGAGCCCTACTAATATTCTTTTAAGGTTATATGTAATAAATTTGGTTCTTTTCACACCACTTGTTTTCTCTCAGTTTATCATAATTGTTTCAATTAATTTTATTTTACCAAGTCATACAACCCAGGGCTCATACACTAGTAAAATAATTTGTAAGCTATATCTGCCCAAGTTAAAGTTTTTATTTGGAGATATTACAGAGAGTAAAAGTGGAGAGAGCAAGGTTATGTTACATGTTTTAAAGAATGGTTCAAAATTAATGGATTATTTGAAACGTAAATAATTTTAACTCTGATTGCTTAGTCAAATTCCACAACAGTAATCTAGCTCGAGTCCTTCAGTTCAAGTCTGCTTTATGTCTCGTTGACAGCGAGGTAATAAAGACGGTGATTTACAACACTCAACAAGGAGCAGGAATCGAGAGAGGAATTTGCTGTGGCCTGTATTATGAACCATGGCAGTATTCGCCTGAAGCGAACACAGCTAACACATTAAATTTTTTTACCTTTGTATATTTTGTAGAACGTTTATGGCAATATCAAATTTATTTTTAGCAAAATATTTTCCATAGGCCGTAAATTGTGCTTAACGTTGTTTCTTGAAAACTCGTGACTCTGATAGACTACATAATTTTTGGAAATATTTGTTACAAAGAAAACACTTGTACCTTGACAAATAAATCATTTTACAAAGAAAAACCTTATAAAGTTTACAAAAATATTTCGGTGTGTTATTTTAAACAAATTAAACCCGTGGACTCCGCTGACAATTAAGAAATGTTAATATCTATTTTTGGAGTTATTGTATTCTAAACCGGAATTAGATAAATTTACTTATTACCAATGATACTTTATTAATTAGTGGAAACTCTTCCATCTTAAATCAATGAGTATCACTTGTAATAAGTGAATGTTTAATGTTGAAAACTGAGAACGTACCGTAATATGTTTATGTTAATATAGTTGCATACATACATATATACGTAAATAAATTAATATTCATGTATATGTATGCATATGATTAATAAACTCCGATACAGTTTGTATGACCTACCATCAAGAAACTCGGCTCATATACAATTTTTTTCATGGAGAAGATTTCTATGCTACCTATTTTACTCTTAACTCGCCAATTTGCCAGTAGATGGCGTTACAGCACATTAACGTCTATGCCGAACAACCAATCACCATGAAAATGGATATACGTAGATGTTCGAACACGGAGAATATATTAGCGATACAAATTTTCCAATATCTCGCCACTTGGTAGCGATGCAGCGCATAATTTCTGTACCTTGATTCAATTTATGGCAGTTATGGCTTAGGGTAACTGCAGGCCGGATTTTTCAGTTCGAGCAACATCAATTTTGATAAACACACTGACAGGACAACGTCTGCTCGGTTCTGCTAGTCTCATATAAACATCCATTGCTCTCGTCCGTAGATTAATGACTACCTACACCTGCGACCTGCAGTTTTCTCCGAACAAAAGCAATTTACTTCTACTTGTTCCCTCACGTAGCACCGCAGTAGCGTAGGATTTTTATTTCATTTGTTTCGGTCGATGTTTTCCTCAGTGGTCGACCTGTGCCTGTCTATGGCAACTGCAGATCCCTTCTCTACTAATTCCGTTCGTCCTGTGAGCCTGGCCTGCATCGTACGTGACGGGTGTTTTTAAACTGCTTTTCCTACACACATTCTGCTGCCAGGCTTCAGCTGACTTTGTTTTATACCTTCCTTTCCATTGATGCCTTGTAACTGACGATAAGTTTTACCTGTTCGTGTTCGGAATATAGGCTTTTCCTACTTACGTTACAGAAAAAAAAAAGATTTCAAATTGACAATTAAAATTAATGAATCCTAGATGAAACAATTTTAGCTATGAAATCAGTGTATTTTCAAAGATTATTATTACATGCAAAGAAATTCAAATAATTCGAGCGTCTGGAAAGGGGTGAGAAATTGAATTAAAAAGTTTCTAAATGTTTCTTTTTTTTTCTTCAAAATGGCTGACAATTCCACGTCAATTTATTCAATTATTGAGTAGTCATCGTTTCTTGATACGTGTGCACAATTCAAATAACTCTGACTTTTATAAGCGTGTGAAAATTTAATTGGAAGATTCCATTACACTTCGGTCCATACACACAGGCGAAGTTAATAAAAACGTGTTAAAAATTGATTAGCGTTAATTTTGGGCACTAGTTGAGCGTTTTAACTCGTTGTAGTGATGCGGCATTTGATGCGCACTCCAAGGTCACCCTTATAGCCTCGTTGCTTCTAAGCCTCTAGCGTGTAGGTAGACGGCAGTCTTAACAGTTTTTAATAATTTGAACTATTTGAAACTTTTTTCTAACTAAACTTAATGAAAAGAGGCTGAATCGCTGCCTTATTTGGCACATTGTTCGAAAATCCCTCGAAATTAAAAACCCAAAAGTAATAAAAAATGCCGTTCATAATTATATCCCACGATTTTGCACGGAAAGAATTCTGCAGCAGCTTGTTTCAATGCCTTAAGTGCACATATGCATGCGCACATGATGGAGCAATAAATGGGTCATGTGACAGCTATAAAATGTGGTAGATCATGGCGTTACCTTAATTTGAAGCATGGGTGTGATTGCAAACACAAAAAACAGTTCAGATAATTTAGTTCTGTCGAAATAAAAAGTTCTCGACAAACTAATTTAAGAAGTACTTACGTATCTAGCATGCGTACTTAACAGACAGAGAGTGTATGTTCAAGTAGACTTCTTGCAATATACGTGTAGCAGTTGTGTGGATTGCGATTATGGGTGAGCTGCATTTAAAAAACTAAGTATCACTTGATGGCAACGAATTACACTGTACTATTGAAATTGAACAACGGTTACGTTAATTAATGAAAAGGCAGTAATAATACAACTTACACAAACTGCTAAGAGCAACGAGCTATATAGTTAACATAGAGGGGCGGGAACGCTTCTAAAGTGAAGCCCAATTGAACGGCTGTTTTGACCCCAGAAAACATGGCGAACAGCAGTGTGGCAAACATTATGTTAAAAATCCGTTATTATGCGCATGAAATTAGTTACTTTATAGCTACAATATATTCCCGCTAAACACAGGAAAAAATGCCAATAATTAATGTAATATATTATACTGTAATAATGTTTAAATTAGCATAATCGCTCTCGTCTCTCGACCGGAAATAAGAGTCCGCCATTTTATCTAGAGTCAAAATACCACGTTCAATTGGGCTTCACCTCAGAGCCTCGGAGATTGCTGTTTCCGCCCCTCTATGTTTACTATATAGTTCGTTGGCTAAGAGGTACGATCACAGGCGTCAACACCAGAGATAAGAGAAAATTACATATGGAGCATTTGCAGCCGATACTGAAGCTAAGCTGACTTTGTTTATTCAGGTTGCAATATGGCGGAGTGCAATCAGCTGTTCCTCTATATGTACTGAGAAACGAGGTTATGGTTGGCCAACCCACAGTCGCATTCAGGAGGTGGCCATGCTATACTGCCCTAGCAAACACTTGAAGTCATTGAATTTGTGCCCTTGTTGCTTGGATAATATACACGTGGTCACTGTAGACCGTAACAACGTTTCTGCCATAAGAGTCTATGTATTTTACTCGAAGTTTGAAGAGCAATAGAGTTTAAATGATTTATCGAATAGCAGATGTGTCGTGTTTATCGCAGTTTACATTGTTTGGGGAACAAAATTGTGAAATAATATTAAAACTCAACTATATTCTTGCGTTTTGAAACACATTTCAGTGAGTACCGACATTGCCAACTGTTTGTGAATGGACACTATTATTACACTAACATTTATGCTAGTTTATGTTATTTATTTAATATTTTGTGTACAAATTTGTTTGTTTTATTGCTATAAGCAAGCAGTTGCACATCGTCAGTGACGTACATATGCGTAAATTAACAATATATGTGGCCGTATTTTCAGGTTAGTTCGCTAGATTTATCTACATAAACAATTGTTTAAACACATAATTTACACTATGCAAATGTAAAACATTACCTTTTTACTCATGAAATGTAACAGATGCAGATGTATTTCACGTACCTGTTCTCTCTTTACACCCGAATTCAACGCACGTAACCGTTTTCATTCAAATCTGTTCATTCTACAGTATCGATACCATACGAGGCGCTTACGAAAACCTTACTCGATCTACTCGACGTTGTGTGTTGGTCTACAATAACGCTTGTTCGCGCAAAACTGGCATATATACGTCGACTTCAAAGAAGTCACAACATACCATCTCCTGTATACTCCTAACACCATGGTCCCATTATACTCGTTGCTATTGGTAATAAACAACATTTTTTCAGGTTCCGATATGGCGGATGGGGTCCTCCCCCTTCCGTAGCAAGGCTTCATACCCCTTGCCATAGAACATACCTTATGCTCCATCTGTATGTTTCTCTAATCTATGGCAAATACAGGTATTGCATCGGCGTGATAGTGATCTATGCACTCACTGGAAAACACCAGGCATCGCTGGAATGCTGTTGGCAGCTGCCTCTGTACGTTGCAACATATCGTCCTATAACCCTACCGATGAGGCGTACAGTACATATTTCATGGATCCCCAAATAAAATCATGTGGCGTAATATCCGGTTTTCTTGCAGGCAATGACACAGGACCTCCGCGGCCAATCAAGCGAGCGTCGAATATATCTACCAGATGTGCACGCACAACTCTTACAAAGTGGGCAGGCGCACCGTCATGCTGATACCAGATTCCAAGACGGATATTAAGTGGCAGATCGTCTAATAAATCGGGTACAGTATTGGTTAGCAATGGTAAGATACTTGCAGCACTCAATCGTTGGGGCAGGAAGTGTCCACTCTAAGGTTGCAGCAGACATAAAAATTGCTAACGAAATAAATAAAAGAATTTAAATTGTGTCTTGGTTCCTCACATTGCAATCGTGCCTGTATCACAGTTACCTTGTATTTTTCAATATTTCGAACGAAATTTATGCTTTACAAAAGTGTCATTGCTATTTACTTTAATGAGTTAGCTGCAACTTTAGAATGGATGGAGTATAGCATTGTGGTACCAACTACACCGTACCACACACTGACGGTAAATCGTACATGTTAGCAGGAAATGTGCGTGACATGTGGATTGCCAGTAGCCCACATGTGTGTGTTACGTATATATTACAAATACTCTCCTGAATGAACGTGCACAATAGATGCGGCGAGATATCAGGATTAGAGGTGCACTGCTGTAGAAAACACCTTGCATAATTAACACGATGCCGGAAAGCGTCTTCATGTAACTCGTGCACTTTGCATGCACGCCAGATTGTGTAGTGCTACATCCCCTCTAATTTGCCACCTGACGTGTGCTCGTTGAGGCTCTTCCTCAAATCTCCCCAGAATTTCTTCCTCTAACTGTACACTGCGTACTTTCCGCCAGCGTCCTGTCTCTCGCTTTTGTACCTCAAGCACATCCCGTACGTCAGTGCTAACTGCAACACCGACAAAACACATACTGCAGTGCTACGTGTATTAACTTGTGCTTACCTGCACCGTTCCTGTTTCACGAAGCCTTCTGGTAACTGCCTCAAACGCCGCGTGATGTGGAACACTTCTGCCGGGAAATGTGTCTGCGCGAAGTAGGTTACAATCAACAACGCCATACGGTTTTGATTCCCGTAAGTGTCACACCAATTTTACTTTAAGATTGATCAATTGAGGAGTAATATATAATAGGATATTCCAAATTTTGAATCCATGACTGCAAACTTGTAAGCCAGAGATCTTAACAGTTAGGTTAACAGGAATTACTGTATCTTCCAACTTCATGCAGCCAAACTAATAGTAATTACAAAATTTGTGTTTGTTTAATCCACGGGAGTTTTGCAAAATGAAGAAATGAATAAGAGTAAAAGAAATAAAAAAGCATTTATGTACTTGTTAGACCTAAGGCGAATAATTCAAATTGTCAACCTATTATTGCTGACTTGAGTGGATGGAAACCTCAGTATAATACAATTCGCCTTTCACTTTGAAATAATATCAACGCATCAGAAGAAACTGGCTAATATCTGTATTTAGGGGCGAATGAAAGTTGCCAACTATAATTTCATTATTTTTGCGGACAAATTTTTTTTTTCAGTGTAAATACTGAAATTACGGCTGTTTTGAAGAACAGTGCAAGACTCCATGGTTAATTAAAAGTTATTATTGATGCAATGTCTGTATTAGTCTACCCAGTAGAAATGTCCAGATAAGAATATTGGTGAATTACTTTCGACGGTTTTGTATGTTGTAAAATAACTAGTTTACAGTTGCTTGTGTCGTCAGAAATTTTATCAGTATGTCTTTTATGTTCTAACGAAGTCAAATATTCATTAACGTCTCTGAGAAAAGAATCACTAAAAAATATAAATTAAAAATGGCGACACTACAGCCCTCATAAGTACCGCCCCGAGGGCGTGGCGAGAAGTAGCAGACGTAGACGTAACATTCTGGGAGTTCCCAGGGAAAAGGACATTTTAAAATCTATTAAGAATTAAATCCATTATATGAAATTGCTTCCTTTATACATACTGATGTTTACGTTACAAATAGTAGACCGTATACAATAATCAATAAATTGTTTCAGCTTGCAAAGCGCTCTTTTGTTAGCCATAGAAGTCTCCCTTCTCCGCTGTGTGTGGGAACGTACCAGACTCTCGTATCTGGAATACAGAAAACGAATACTTAACCGACGTTAGACGAAGTTCTCACCCTTGTCTGACAACTTATGCAACAAAAAATTAATTTCACACTGAAACAGCAAATGAACGAAACTATGCATCTATTATAAAACATGTCGTTAGCAAATAGTTATTTTTTGTATGCTGCAAAAGTAAAATGTAATAGTGTTAATTGTATTATGAACATGGTAGTACCGAAATATCTCTGGTCATCATTCATGCTGCGTGTTATGGCGATGGTATAAGGGAGGGGAGAATTGTAGTCATAGATAAGGTTAATCCTACTACATGTTAGAAAGATCAATGTTATAAGTTGTCACAGGGAAATTTTTCTGCCACTTGAGCGCTGGTATCAGTAATATATGTAAACTGACCAATCTCAGAATGTTCCTGAATTTTCATTTACTTAAAGTTGGTAATTTGAATGCCAAATTGGTTTGCTTCTCACTTAATAATTAAATTTAATGACTTTTCACTTTACCACGTTTAGTTTAAATGAATTATACTAGGTACGATTTCGTATTATATTAGATACGTTAGCGATTACAGCAGCAGAATTATTCCCTGTGTCAAAGTATCCCACAAAAAAACACATTTTCTTTCCTACCTGTAGTATATAAGCCGACTTCGGGCGAGTTTAGCCAATGACACACACACACACACACACACACACCTACACACACACACACCTACACATACACGCATATAATAGACGCAGCATGCAACCCAAAAGTGACGGTCATAATGACTTCGCGCCGCAATCAGCTGATTGTGGATCGTTTTAGTAAACAGTGCCATAAGAATACATACGAGCTGCTATTGAAAATGTTTATAAAATGTGTTGCCTACGTCAGTAAATGATTATAAGTTAAAGGAGCATCATTTGCCTTTCACATGCAAGCTAATTTAACAGGTTCGCTGAATGTATTTGATTGTTCTGCTTGTATTTTAAAATAATTAGTTATGTTTATGTACATGTAGGGTAGTACTAGCTGGATCGTTTGTAGTTGAGTATTTTTGTTAAATAATGTTTGGTGTTTGAATATTAAAGTGCTTTAGTGACACTTTATTTTCTTTGTTTTTTAGTTGTCCGGCTGTCGAACTGAAGATTGAAAAAGTGTACAGAAATCACGAGATTGCAGTGTTTAGCTGTGTGTGCCTTTTTACAGCATATAATCGAAAATTGCTCATAGAATAATATCTACGCAGCTTAAGGCCTCGCTCTTCAGTTTAGCAGTGGTTTCGAATACATTTTTTAAACTCAAATATGTGTGTATATATATATATATATATATATATATATATATATATATATATATATATATATATATATATAAAATTCATTCTGGCAGTTGTAATACCTACATATCATAGTTTATATATATATTTATATACATATAAAAAATTCATTCTGGTAGTTTTAATACCTATATATCATAGTTTGAATCAAAATTTTTCTGTTGCAATACACCAAACAGATTTGTAGATTTTAGCCCCTGAAATAGCCACATATTTTGTTGTCAAAATGAGCCAAAACGAAGCGAAATAATGTTTTTCTAGCAAACGGTACATTATTTTAAAAAACGCTCTGGCAAAATTGTGTATCGTATGACTGTACACAGTCTCAAATTTTTTCAAAACATTTGGTTAAAAAATATTCAAGTAATTTGCAATTGTTTGCAATAAATGAAAGATCAAGGCCCACATAAATAGTTTCGTGAATAATGTATTATCATCAAGTTGGACTTGGCTAGCAGGTAAACATTTGTAAGTGTTTGAGTGGCGAATATTAGGTGATAGATAATGAGTTCAAAATTTATCAGCATGTGTTTAGCACAAACAAATATCTTCCAGTCAGCAATACTATGTTTATTTATACTAATAGAGAAAAGAAAAAAAAACTTAAGATTTAAGTAGATACCATAGAATGAGTTGTAGACTCTTAAAAAATAATAAAAAAAAGTAATCACATTATCGTATCCTCGGCGAAAGTGAGGTTCTCGTTGTTTAAAATGCTCCCTGGACCGTAGTATGTGGAGTTGGTGTGGGAGACTAGGTTGTGGTAAACTTTACAATACATGCACGTATATTCGCTCTGAGTTGGAAGAGAAGACTTAGAGTGGTAGGGAAGGAGACACCAAAAAAATCTCGCCCCGGGCGCCTTCAAGCGTCAGGGCGGAAGTGTCGCCTGACAACGGTACGGTGGAGGAGTGCCGCCATCTTGCTTGTAGCGACGTGATATGACATCTTCCCTGGGCATCACATTTCCTCGGTGCGAGCAGCCACTGACCCAGTTGTCACGTCTTTTGTCTTCTCCCTCTCTGACGTCACGCGCCTCACCAATGTCCCATTTTGTTCCTCGCTCGATAAGGTTTCTCGCCTGCGTAGCAGAGACAGCGTGGTTTCACTGCCATTGAACTGTTTTCATCGTAGTACCTAGTACCACGGTCGTAGAAGAACAGGTCTGGACACTCGCCTATCTAACAATGTATTTTGCTTGACCCCCTTGTTGTTTGGCTGTAGTTCACCAAGTTACCGAGAATGCCGTACTTTTACTGGCGCTTCAGTTAAGGCGGTCGGACATAAACTCCGCCTTTTTTTTCATCGTTAAATTTATAAAGTAAATAAAGATTGTTGGAGCCTTTTCTTAAATTTGTGAGCGAAGGAAGTATTTCATGAATTGGTAAAAAATATGATTTAATAAATTGTTTATCTTAGTGAAAGGAAGTGGGTGACCGCCCTAACAGAAGCGCCAATAAAACACAATATTCTCGGTAACTTGGTGAACTGCAGCCAAACAACAAGGGGGTCAAATATCCAGGTGAGTGTCCAGACCTGTTCTTCTACTGCCGTGCCTAGTACACACCGACATATTTCATTATACGGCATCTCATACTAGGTAGCATACTGCCCTATCAGTGGCTTCAGCGAAAGGGGGGGGGGGCAGGGGGACACTTTCCCTCCCGTAGGACAGAGGCATTTGTACCCACCCTAAATTTTAATATTTAAACATATCACAATTTCTGCCAGCTGTACATTAAAAATTTAGACTTGAAAACCACTTAAATATCACCAGTCTGCACGCTAAAATCAATATTTTCACAGGTTGAGAGTCTCCGGACCGACGTCTTAATAAATCCTTATAGGGAAAAAACTCAGAAACAAATTTGATAAGGCGGTTCGGAATAAAGTGTTTACTCAAAAATGCTACCTTAAATGTCTATTTTCAGCCAATTCGTATCTTTCCGCGCGCAACGGCTGACGACGGGACGCATGTAACCCCTGGAGACATCACGTGATGTTTGCGCGTATAATGTAAACTGTGCAGACGGTAGTAACCATTAGAGTTTGACAAGAAAACGTTTATTACTTATATAAAATACAAGTGTGTCCATTTCAGTTGATTTTATTACTGCACCGCTGTTTTAGTGGAAAATAAACGGAACTATATTCTGTAATCCTCTGCAACCCATAAAAGCAGTACGGTAATTATTGTCAATGTTTAATTATATGCAGTAATGAAAGTGATAGGCTACTATTCAAAGGTTAAATTCTTAGTACGCACTTTATCCCGAACGACCAATAGAAAACATCCCACGGTTTGGTAAGATAATTTGAGCATTCAGGTCCAGTGCAAGGTAACTTGCGCCCTGGACAAAAATAACTCTAAGTGCCCCAAAACAATGTTTACATTGTTATATTTTTTTACAATTATTCAAAAAAAGTACTTGAAAAGGTAATACATTTTATTTGCCGTAAAAACGGAATAAAGTGCCAAAACGGCCAAAATCAACAACACAAACTACTATGTTCATTCGCCGAGACGTGAGAGTTGTAGTTTGTAAACAAGAGTGCGTGATACCAGTATAAGCGGTAGGGGTGTACAAGCTACTAACCAGCGCGCGCTGCTGCAGTGTGGCGAGAGTTAAATTAATTGGTGACTGGTTAGGCGAATGTTCGTATTGTTTTTAAGGTCTTGGTCTTTAGATTTGCAGTGGTTTCGAAAATATATATTTTTAACGCAAATTAATATACATATCGAAAATTAATTCCTACAGTTTTAACACGTTTGTATCTGAATTTTTTTGTTGCAACACACCACACGGATTTTTAGATTTTTGCCCATAAATAATATCACATATTTTGTTCTCAAAATAAGCCAAAAATGAAGCGAAATATATATATTTTTAGTAAACGATAAATTATTTTAAAAAACCGCTCTGACAAAATTGTGTATCGTATGACTGTACATAGTCTCAAAATTTTTTTAAGCATTTGGTTAAAAAATATTTGAGTTACTTGCAATTGTTTGAAATAAATAAAATATAATGGCCTTAATCCCCGGAACAAAAAGAAGGGTTTTATAAATTTGACGTACTGTGTGTCTGTCTGTGGCATCGTAGCTCCTAAACAAATGAACCGATTTTGATGCGGTTTCTTTTTGTTTGAAAGCTGACGTTATCAGAGATGGTTCTTAGCTAATTTATGAATATTTGTTCAGGCGTTTGAATATCATCAGCTCTTTTCTAGTTGTTGAAGAGATGTGAACAGCTTCCAATGGTCTGATCTACTCTAAATGTAGTATCCTGTGACTTCAATGATATTACAATAACAATGTCACCTTGACCTGATGCTGCAGCATCTTCTGGAATCTGCCAGATTTACAACTCCTCATCAATTTACAGTCCGGTTTTTAATTCTTAATTTAAGTTGTACTTGTCTGATAGTGTTTCAATCAGACAGAAACGTCAGCTGTAAATGCGTTTCGCTGTTACATCGAACGTAGGTAAACTCATTCACGCCCAACTAGGACTGTTATGTACTGTTTATTCACTTATCGATCGTAGATCGTGATACACACACTGCATGTTTAGTATAGTAATTACATCTACAACACACGCAACATGAATGATATCAATTACATCTTAACTTCGCATGATGTCTATAAAATAGTTAGTGTGAAGGTTTTGTTAAAAGTATGGTGTAATTATCGTTAATGTGGAATGAATGTATTTAAAAAATTAATTTATGGGTTCCGTAACACTGTCAGTTGCACCATACCGATGGATTGATGATAAGGAGGGTTTTGATAATGTTAATGAACGTCTATTACTTAATTGAATAGATCAGTATCATAGATATTATCGAGAATCGTAATGCACTTGACATAGAAAATGTCAATGTCGAGAATTATCAGTATATATAAACATGTAACAGCCCTACTGTCAATTTCTCGGGGTTCTTCATAGCTATCTCATTCACACTCATAGGTTCCCACGACTTTGTGCGTTCATACTCGCCTAAATACCACCAACTCGGGCATCGTATTCTACGCTCAATACCTGTCTGCCACTGCACTTGGCGAGCATTCTGGACACCCCTGATTACAAGCTGTAATCACGTGAACACTGCGTGTTTTCATTGACAGACCTTACCTTCGATCACGTGCATGTGCTTCGCGCGCTCTCACTTGAACGCGAATACACAGTAGTAACATGATCTTAACTAACACGTACTGCGTAAATCGGACGCAGCTAAGTAAAGACTTTGACAGTACAACAATAAGGCATGTTACGATAAGTAGCGGAAAATAAAGTTGACGAGCATTGAAATATTTTCAACTCTGGTCACTGGATTTTCATTTGTTAAATGAACGACATGATTTTACTTTTCCGGACTTACTGCAAATCTCAATAATGTCATAATGCAATTTCTAAAATTATAATTAATTACTCGTGGTCAGTAATAATAATAGGAACATACAGAAAGCTGATCTATAAACTAGTATTTTATTGATCTTATGCTACAGTATTGTAGAGTGTTATGTCTGCTATTGGTCGTTCTGCCGCCTCCGATTTCTTAGCGCTAATATGTGAGCGCCTAGATCTTTTATATGATCGCGTTGGCCCATGTTCAAGGTCGTGACAGGCATGGTTGTAGGGGGGTGGATGGCAGGGGCAAATGATGTGTCTTGCACCCTCCTCCTACATAGCTCACATTTTCCCACATCATTTATATTTCACAGTAAACACTGGTGTATATTTGTGGCGAAAATTGTAGACCACCCCCAAAGTGTTAAATTACATTATAAAAGAGTATCTTATTTTTTTTAGTAAATCACCCCCTCACTCACAGAATAGTTGGCACACCCCCGCCCTATTAACACCTTAAATATGAGGAGAAAATTTTGAGATGCAGCATTTGGGGCAATTGAAAGTAATTTGCGCAGTATAAATTATATCTACTACAAAAATCATAGTTGGTAAACGTGGTAACATTGTTGGTGATAAAAAAGGCCTCTTTAAGTTTCAGTAACGTGATGAAATAACACACAGCATTCTTTCTTCAACCCGAACATTTCCAAACACTTATTTCTAAGCTATTTCGTTCCGGAAATTTCCGGATTGTACAAGAAAGATAGTGAAAAATAGATCTGTCCTTCTTCTGCACTCGTTATGATACGAGAACTTGTGTGACAGGCACTAGCATGCTCGCTGGCCGTTCATGTGACACAAGTTCTAGACAAATAGAGTTCATTCTTGGGTTGGCCTTTCAGGATATAGTAAGCACTAACAATTTTACATTTGAAAATAAAAAAAAATCACTAGCTGTTACTGCATATAATTCAAATAACAATAGTTACCCTAATCATTGTATGGTTGGCAGTGAATTACGGATTATACACTGTAAAAATATTTTTCCGTCGATTTACGGAATTTCCGGTAAAAATTTCTCCGGATACCTCCGTGAATTCACGGAAACTTAGTTCTTAATCCAACAGAAGTTTACGTAAAACAGTTTCATCACACGTAACTGTGTCATATTTGCATGTCTATAATACTACAATTTCATTTCTACAGATTTGCAGATTTACCGGAGATGTTATTGACATATATCCGTAATACTTTCATCTGTAAAACCCATAAATTTTCGATTTTTTTCTGTACAAGTGTCCGCAGCAGACTTACGGACACATTACGTATGATTCCATAGTGTATATTTACTATAGATATTTCCGTATTTTATTTTTACGGACATTACTTCCGTTTATTAACGGTACATTTCCGTTAAAATTTATAACGGTGTGTGTGCATGAGAGTATTTCAAGTGGTACCGAATGCCAGTGGAATTTATAGTATGTTACTAAGGAGACTACACAACAGTTGCTAAAAACTCTCACAATCATTAGGTGGCACTGTTAAAAACATTTTTTGTTGTTTTACGGAGAAGTGCTGGTAACAAATTCTCCAGAAGTGTCCGTTAATTTACGGAAGGCAACTAGCTCCACTTATGGAAACTCGCATATTTATGTGACATCTATAGAATGCAGCACAATAATACATTCGGTTATTTATTTAGTGTTTTCTCGCAGTTTTACATATGTTTAATAAATTAAACATATTTATGTATAACTGTATTACAAAATAATATTTCCGTTAATTAAACAGACGTTTCCGTAAAATTGCCCGTAAATTCACGGAAATTTTTAACAGTTTTAGTTTCGTGTATTTTCCTATTTGAACACAACATTATTGAAATAAAATGTATTTAAAACTACTAAGTGTTTCGTTTATTTTATCTAGGTACCCACTGATTACATAACTTTACTTAGTAAGCACTAACAAAAAGTGAGATGACCGTGTCATTAGACAATTACTGTCGTCTGCACATCTCTTTTAGCCACGCACCGCACTGATGACATTTAGTTCAGAATTCCAGCAAGAATGCTGATTTTCGCACAGTACGAAATATACAAAGTGGCTGGAAATAGAAACTCTATCTGCCAAATGTAACACGAACCGCCTGGACAAGAAACACGTCCGTCTGCCCAGGCCGATGAACGACATACAGTACTCCGGACGCTACCAGATTATTAGAAAACTGCTCATCGCACATGAGTGATCTGCTTAGGAGTATCATTTAAAGAACGTTACACGTGTGTGCATCCATTTCAAGGTCACTACTATGACGTGAACCAGACGTCCACGTATCTTGCTCAGACCGTTTGTCCTGCTACAGATCGCCCACTACCCTGGCATCAGGTACAGAAGATGCGAATATACTAATTATCGGCCACACCGCTAATTAGTATATCTCCTGGAGCACCTCAGACATCAATTAGTGTGAGTGGAAGTGCATGAATGTGTACGACGCGAGCGACAAGGCCTTGCACTATTGCACCCCGTCAGGGTTTAGAAACGGACCATGTGCAGTGCGACCCTCCAGCCCACACCCCTCGGGGAATAATAGGCTTGCCAAAGTTGGCAACCTTGCATAGTCAAATAATCTGTATTAGTAATATAAAAATTTGGATCACCCAGAAACATTATTAATTAGAGACATGTGTTACTTAATGAGAAATTGACAGGCAGAGATACCATAATAATTTATTTCATTTTAATTAAGGCCGTTGCCAGGTTCCGTAATTCTATTATTTGGTTGTTTAAATTTGCTAGTGTCCTAGATAATGTAATATGTTCTAATTATTAATTGCATCTCGCGTATTCATTTGTTCACCATCACCACTTCATCTCATTTCGTTTTGTTGTGTTTTGGCGGGAGATGCTGCGCCCTCTGCGCGCCATCTCCCAGAAGCAGGGTTTTGTCTGTCTGACCGCCGAGCAGGGCACACTTGCGGGAGAACTGCTCTCGCGCCGCCCCTGGACCTCGTGTAGTGCCTAGTACATATTCAGTCGTGTTCTGTTCAAGGGCCAGACCGCCGTCATTACCGCGGTTACAGTTTGTACCAAATATTAATATTATTAAATTCATTAAAATCAATAGCGCGTTCATTTCCATGATTCCCGTGTATTTCAGTGTCGAAGAGGCGTGGCCCTGGTCTAAAGTAAGTTTACACACCCAGGCTCAAGATCGCCGACATCAGTGACGCTGCTTGGGGGCAGCCACATGGTCGTCGGCCACACGACCTGAGAGAGAAGTCTCGTGCTCGTGTTTCGCCGAGCTAAAACTGCGGAACTGGCGCCTATGGGTCTTCCTAACCTTCCCCTGTACATTGTACCTCGTCATTTAGAGTCTAAAATGACGAAAACTGTAATTTTTCCTGTTTGCAAGGAATGAAAGCCTTGTTGCGGAATGTTTTAAAATGCGTAGGTGTGTAAAATACACTTTTAACATTAATAGTACGCCATACACTGATATGGTCACGACTGAAACTGTTATTTAGGCGCATTGTCGGCGAGAAGGCCGCTCGCCAGTTTAGTGACTCTCGCATAGAGGCCAGGATGATGTGTGATGTGCATGATGTCTCGTCCTTACTGCTACAGCACTTCTAGGCCTCGAGAGTGGAAGAAACGTTCACCCAGATACCATAAGTGCTAGGCCGTATACCTCCATATCTGCATGCAGTTGTAGACATTTAAAGACAACCTAGGACTGAGTTCCTTCAAATCTAGTTTACACAAACGATAACATTGCTAATTACATGTGTTTTCAACAAAGTTGTTAAAAATATTGAAAAACTGCTCAAAAATTGTTACCAACGTTCTGTTATTAACTTTGTTGTAATTTGTTAAAAATATAAATAACATTTTTACCAACATTTGCTAGCAACAAAAGTTATGAATTTTAGAAACATGTTAATAGGTTTGTCACCAACTCTGTCGATAACATTATTTTCCCGACCCATTATAGGGCGGTCTAGAGCAAAGGATGTTGGTAACAAATGTTACTAGCAATGTTATCAGCAATGTTGTAGGAATTTTTGTCGTTAACATTGCTATCAACTTCACTTCATCATTCTTACAACTTTGTTAGCAATACTGGTGTTCTCAGCATAGTTAATAACACATTTGCTATTAATATTGCTATAAAACAGTGTAACTTAGCTTTAAAAAAGTTGATAACAATTTTGTACCTAACATCAAGTAATTAAAATTGTTACTGTTATTTTTTCTGTGTAAACTGGACTTCAAACATTCAAAGCAGCAACAATACACATTTGGACCCTGTGATTTCAAATGTCTTATTGTTTTACGTTACGTTGATAATACTTTTGCACCGCCCTAGTCAATTAATATTATTTCAAATAGACAACTGGATAGCGCTAGTTCTTTCATAAAAATGAAACAATAACGTGGGGTGTAGGCTACATATTTTAGTTAATATTTTAATTAGCCACTAGGATGGACCTGCTTAGTGTGTGCGAAGCCTAGAAGTGAGGGGAGTGGCAAGAGCGCCACTGACATGCGCGTCACACCTCATCTTAGCCTCTATACGCTAACCACACTACATTGAGGATTGTTGTCTATATGAGACATTCAGCAGTGACATCATTATTTTACGGCCTAATGTCAAAGATAAAGGTGCATTGTACATGCCTATAATATATATGTACGTAAATATGTATATCTACTGGCGACATGGGTATCATTAATTTATCCATAGCCAAGAATTGAAGTCTATTCACTAACACGCCGTACATTTCCCAATATCGATCCGACTTAATTTTATTACTATTAATTATTAATTAATAAGTTTATTTGTAGGGAAAATATGACACAAAATAGGCAACAAAAATGTTTCTGATCGCTACGAAACTTTATAGGATCACTAGCTGGGTTAATTTGAAGATTGCCTGAACATTTCTTCAAAATCGTTCCAGCCGTTTTGAAGACCATAGAGAACATACCTACGCGCAAGCACACACAACCACACACACACACACACATATATATATATTATCAGTCCCCCGCGGCTTCTACCTACCAATGTAGTTTGCTTGACCCCCTTGTTGTTTGGCTGTAGTTCGTCAAGTTACCGAGAATGTTGTACTTTTTGGCGCTGTAATCTGGGCGGACGGACTCAAACTCCGCCCACTTTTTTCCATTGTTAACATAAACTAAACAAAGATTTCTGGAGCCATAATTTTAAATTGTGGGCGAAGGAAGTGTTTCATACATTGATAAAAATACATTTTAATAAATTATTTATCTTAGTGGGAGGGAAGTGGGTGGAGTTTGAGCCGACCGCCCTGCCTGCAGCGCCAAAAACGTATAGAATTGTCGGTAACTTAGTGAACTGCAGCCAAACAACAAGGAGGTCAAGTTTCCAGGCGAGTGTCCAGACCTGTTCGTTTACGACCGTGTTCGTAACTGATAGTATTTACTTAAACTGAAAAACCTCTTTGTACACAAGATTGGCACTTCAATCATCAAGTGTTAGAATGTCCAAGCGGCTAGTTGAACTAATTCTGCAGCAGGATAAGTAGCTATAGCTGTCCACGCAAAAAGCAGTCTTATGTTTGTCCCTGCTACTAACAGCAACTTCACCTGGGCCTTATTTATAGCCCTGCCAATTTGACGTTGTGGGGGTAGTTACAGATACCTAAGGTAAGAGGTTAATCGAATGAAAAATATCTTATTTACCATGTGCACAACCATTGGTGACGGTGCACTCAATTATATGTTTTCAAAATAATCACTTGAACTTGATTGCCATTGCAAAGTTTCAGTGGGTAAAGGTTTCGCGGAAACGTATTTGGTGCCCCAAACTTGAGATTAGTGAGATGATACATCGTCGGTTTACTGCCAAAAGTGACCAAGTCAAAACGAGATAAAATTATAAAAATGCTAGGAATATGTATATGTTGTTCACGAACAATTGCCCAAGTTTAAAGTCTATTCGTCGTTTCGTACTGTTGTGTCGCATTATAGTAACATACCACATTTTTTTAAATATGTACAATTAAGTAGTGTTTTTTAACAAAACAAAATAGCATTTATGACTTAATCACTTTTAGCAGTATACCGACGATATGTCAGCTGATATTGTAGAGGAACCTAAGTGAAAAGCGACCTGCAATTTTCCCCCCTTTAAACGACTACATGTAAATTGCACTAATTCGATCTGCCTTGTAGTTTTTGTGTGTCATAACTGAAGGTTTGCACGCAGATTTTAACGGAATTCGATCCCAGAACCTCCCGGAATTTAGACCTGAGTGACAAATAACTGCGTCACGTAACGTCGAAATAATTCATGAAAATAAAATTTATTGAAAAAAAAAAATTAAATATCTGTGCCCTGGGCTCATAGAGGTTGTACAACACTACGTCTCGATAGGTTACTGTAGTGCAACTCCTGTATAAGTTGTTTCTCGCTGCTTGTTCCTGCTTTTCGGATCGTCTGCCTTGATTATTGACCAACAAAATTGTATTCTTAATAATTATGTTTCTTATAAAGAAAAAAAATTACATACATATTTTTTAAAATATTTACGTAAGCATCACTCTGACGCGAACAACACCTCAATAACGCTACTGGTTAGATAGATATCGTGGGTTGATGGAAAACAAATTTTGTGCTTTTTCACCCTTTTAGGTGTCAAATTTCGAAATATTTTAAATTTACATCTTAGACATTTGTATAAGTATCCAACTGAAGTGTAAATCACATCGCTATCCCGTTCAGTCGAATCAAAATCGATCATTCACTAAAAAAACACATATCACCCCTGCACAATATTGAGAAATCTAATTTCGAAAAACCTGAAAACCGTTTTGCGATTATTTCTGTAATCATCATCCTGAAGCAAAAATTAATTGTATATATCGACAGGTTCGATAGATATTGAGGATTTTTCTAAAACACGTTTTAAGGTATTTTCACCACTTAAGAGAGTAAATTTCGAAAAACCCTTGAATCACGTTTTAGAATACTTTATTAGTATCTCGTGGACGTAAAAAACACAACACCAGCCCGTTGGGTTCAAGATATATCAGCGATTAATTGAAAACGCTTTTCACCCCTTTTCACGTCCTTAGGGGGCGAATTTCGAAAATTCCTGAAATCACTTTTTAGGTATTTGAGTAAGCATCAATCCTAAACAAAAATCACGTCTCTATATAAAAAACTATGGGATCGATATATATCGAATGTGAGTCGAAAACTCATATTATCTCATTTTTAACCAGTTTAGGGCCAAATTCGAAAAATATATTTCAAATGGTATTTGTGATATTTACAAAAGCACCAATTTAAAGCAAAGAGTACTTAGATATCTCGATTGATTCGATAGAAATGGAAGGATAATCGAAAACACATTTCACGTATTTTCACCCCCTTAAATAAAGAATTTCGAAACGATTTTGAGTCCTGTCATATATTTTTGTAAAAGTAACCAATTAAAGTTAAAATCACGACGATAGGCAAATGTGTTTCAAAGATAAAGACGACTGATTAAAAACACATTTTGCCCCTTTTTACTGCCTGGGGGTCGAATTTCAAACAAAAAAAAATAAAACTTCTTTTTGGGTATTTACGTAAGCAATATTTTGAAGTGAATATCAACGCTCTGTCCCGAAGGGTTCGATAGATATCGATAATTGATTGGAAATACATTTAAGGTCTTTTCAGCCCCTTAAAAGTTGATCTTCGAAAAATCTGTAAATTTGCTAATATGCATTTTTACGAGTGTCCTATTAAAGTAAAAATCACGATGATAGGCCGTCGGGTTCGAGCTCTATCAACGTTTCTTCGGAAACACATTTCGTCCTTTTTCACCCCCTTAGAGGTCGAATTTCGAAAAATCCCTTCTTAGTGCTCGCCTACGACCTGAAGGGAACCCCCACAAAAAATTTCACGATTCTAGGTCCAGTGGTTTGGGCTGCAGCTTGATATGTCAGTCAGTCAGTCAGTCAGTCAGTCAATCAGTCAGCTTTCATTTTTATATATACAGATTTCTCACTGCTCGTTCTTGCTTTTCGGATCGTCTGCCTTCAATGTTCACCAAATTTGTTTTATTCTTAATAATCACGTTTGCTTATAATGTGAAAAGACTTACATATTAATTTTTTTAAATACTTACGAAAGCATCACTCTGACACGAACAACACCTCAATATCTCTACTGGTTAGATAGATATCGTGGGTTGATGAAAAAACAAATTTTGTACTTTTTCACCCTTTTGAGTTTCGAATTTCGAAATATTTTAAATTCACATCTTAGACATTTGTATAAGTATCCAATTAAACTGTAAATCACATCGCTAGCCCGTTCAGTAGAAAAAAAATCGATCATTCACTAAAAAAAAAAAAAAAAAAAATAAATAAATAAAAAAATAAAAAAATAAAAAAAAACACCTATCACCACTGCACAGTATTGAGAAATCGAATTTCGAAAAATTTTACAACGTTTTGCGATAATTTCTGTAATCATCATCCTGAAGCAAGAATTAGTTGTATATCTCGACGGGTTCGATAAATATCGAGGATTTATCTAAAACACTTTCAAGCTCTTTTCATCACCTAAGAGAGTAAATTTCGAAAAACCCTTGAATCACGTTTTAGAATACTTTATTGGTGTCTCGTAGACGTGAAAAACACAATATTAGCCCGCTGGGTTCAAGATATACAGACGATTAATTGAAAACACTTTTCACCACTTTTCACCTATTTTCACGTCCTTAGGTGGCGAATTTCGAAAATTCCTGAAATTACTTTTCAGGCATTTGAGTAAGCATCAATCTTCAACAAAAATCACGTAGCTATATAAAAATCAGTGGGATCGATGTATATCGATTGTGAGTCGAAAACACATTTTACCCCCTTTTTAACCGGTTTAGGATTGAATTCAGAAAATATATTTAATGGCACTTGGTATATTTACAAAGGCATCAATTTAAAGCAAAGAGCATTTCGATACCGCGATTGGTTCGTTCGATATGGAGGGATAATCGAAAACGTATTTCACATATTTTTACCTCCTTATTAAATAATTTCGAAATGTCTTTGAGTCCTATCGTAGACATTTGTGTAAGTAACCAATTAAAGTAAAAATTACGAAGCTAACTTATTGCATTTCAAAGATATAGACGATTCACAAAAAAAAAAAAAACACAATTTGCCCCTTTTTAATGTTTGGGGGTCGAACTAAAATAAAAATGATACTGCTTTTTCGGAATTTACGGAAGCAAAATTTTGAAGTGATAACCAACTCTTTATCCCGAAGAATTCGATAGATATTGATAGTTATTAGGAAACACATGTAAGGTATTTTCACCTCCTTAAATGTTTAATTTCGAATAATCATTAAGTTCGCCAATACGCATTTTTATGGGCGTCCTATTGAAGTAAAAATCACGATGATATGCCGCCGTGTTCGAGCTCTATAGACGTTTCTTCGGAAACACATTTCACCCCTTTTCACCCCCTTAGGATTCGAATTTCTAAAAATTCCTCCTTTGTGGTCGCCTAAGACCTGACGGGAACCTACACAAAAAATTTCACGATTCTAGGTCCAGTGGTTTGAGCTGCAGTTTGTCAGTCAGTCAATCAGTCAGTCAGCAAGTCAGTGTTCATATACACACACACACACACACACACACACACTAGCAGTCCCCCGCGGCTTTGCTCGCGAGTATTATTCGTAACCGATAATATTTACTTTAATTGAAAAACCTCATTGTACACCAGATTGGTACTTCATTCATTCAGTGCTAGAGTGACAAACCTTCTAGTTGAGCTAACTCTGCAGCAGGGTAAGTAGCTATAGCTATCAACGCAAAAAAAAAAAAAACAGTCCTAATTTTGTCCCTGCCACTAATAACGACTTCACCTGGGCCTTATGTATAGCACTGCAAAGTTGATGTTGTGGGGTAGTTCGAATGAAAAACGACTGATTTACCCTGTTTAACAATCATTGGTGACGGTAACCTCAATTGCATATTTTCAAAATGTTCACTTGAAGTTTAATGCCATTAGAAAGTTTTGGTGGGAAAACGTTTCGCGGTAACGTATTTTGTGCACCAACCTTGAAATTAGTGAGATAATATATGCGAGCCGTGTTGTTGTTGAGGAACCTAAGTGGAAATTGAACTGCATAATCCATTTTACCCCTTTCAAACGACTACACGCCAACTGCACTAATCCGATTTGCCCGCAATTTTTGTGTGTCATAATTCAACGTTCGCACGCAGTATTTAACGGAATTCGAGCCAAGAACTTCCCGGAATGTAGACCTGAGCTACAAACAACTGCGACACGTAACGTCGAAAAATTAATGTAAACCAATTAAATTTTAAAAATTCAATATTTATGTCCTGGGCTTACAGAGGTTGCACAACACCACGTCTCGATAGGTTACTGTAGAGTGGAACTCCTGTATAATTTGTTTATCGCTGGTCGTACTTGCTTTTCGGATCATCTGCCTTGACAGTTTAGAGACTTAATTTTATTCTTAATAAGCATATTATCTTATAAAGTAATACAATTTACACATAAAATTCTAAATACTTACCTAAGCACCACTCTGACGTGAACAACCTCTCAATAACTCATACTGGTTAGATATCGTCTCTTGATGGAAAGCAAAATTTGTGCCTTTTAAACCTTTTGGGTGTCAAATTTGGAAATATTTTTATCTCACACCTAATACATTCATATAAGTATCCGATTGAAGTGCAAATCACGACTGTAGCCAGTTCAGTCGAAACAAAATCGATCATTCATTAAAAAGTACACTATGACCCCTGCTCAGTACTGAGAGTACGAATTTTGAAAAACCTTAAAACAATTTTGCGAACATTTCTGTATCCATCATTCTAAAGCAAAAATTAACTGTACATCTCGACGGGTTCGATAGATATCGAGGATTTATCTAAAACACATTACAAGTCTTTTCACCTGTTAAGAGAGTAAAAAAACATGAAAACGTGAAAGACATGTCAATAGCCCGCTGGGATCAAGATACATCGACGATTAATTAATAACACATTTCACCAATTTTCACCCCTTTTCACCTCATTAGGTGGCGAATTTTGAAAATTCGGGATATTGCCTTTCAGTTATTTGAGTAAGCATAATTCTTTTACAAAAATCACGTCGCTACGTAAACATCAATGGGATCTATATTTATCGATTGTGGATCGAAAACATATTTTACCATTTTTTAAACCTCTTAGGGGCCGAATTAGGAAGGTATATTTTAATGGTATTTGTGATATTTAAAAGCATCATTCTAAAGCAAAGAGCACTTCGATATCTCGACTGGTTAGATAGATATGGAAGAATAATCGAAAACATATATCACGTATTTTCACCCCCTTAATTAAAGAATTTCGAAACGACTTGGAGTCCTATCATAGACATTTGTGTACGTAACAAATTGAAGTAAAAATCACGACGATAGTCAATTGTGTTTAAACGATATAGACGATTCATAAAAAACACATTTTGCCTGTTTTTACTGCTTCGGGATCGAATTTCAAAAAAATCCTAAAACTACTTTTTGGGTAATTACGTAAGCAACATTTTGAAGTGAATATTTACTCTCTATCCCGAAGGGTTCGATAGATATCAATAGTTAATCATAAACACACTTAAGGTCTTTTCACCCCCTTAAATGTTGAATTTCGAAAAATCCTTAAATTGGCTAATATGCATTTTTATGAGTGTCTTATGAAAGTAAAAATCACAATGATAGGCCGTTTCGGGTTCGAGCTCTATCGACGATTTTGCGGAAACACATTTCACTCCTTTTCACCCCCTTAGAGGTCGAATTTCGAAAAATCCCTTCTTAGTGCTCGCCTACGACCTTAGGGGAACCCCCACATAAAATTGCACGATTCTAGGTCCAGTGGTATGGGCTGCAGTTTGATATGTCAGTCAGTCAGCGTTCATTTATATATATATATATATATATATATATATATATATATATATATATATATATAACTTACGTATTGGCGGATATCATATATATATATATATATTAATATTAATATTAATATTCTGCGCTGGCGTGCACACATCTAAACGTGACTGCAAAATCGCAAATTTCTGCCATCTCCTAAGCGCAGATCACTCACGAACGTTGACTATCTGCCGAGCTGTACACGTCACTTGGCAGCCAGGGTAGGCGGCCTACTTAATAACGTGTTATTTTATGTAACCGCCGTGTAATGACATCAGTGACGGTTACACACAACTTCACACAAGGCAGGGACTGAGAAATGAGGCGGGCGTGACATATGTGGAACCATCTCCGTATTCGCCTAAACCGATTTCGGGTAAATCGAAATCAGGATGTCCGGATTCATAATCGAACCCTGTTCCTTCCGTATGATAGTATTATTATACCGTTGTGTTACATCGCTTGGTAAAATTTCGTAAATTAATATTGTACTGAATTCTCCATTTTTGACCCATTTCGCTTGTAAAATTGTAATTGTCACGTAGTTAAAATGAGAACCTGAATTTTGTCTACAATAACGAAATCTTTCTTAAATATTTTTCGTGTTACGATACAACTATCAAACATACAATTTTTTAGGGACATGTTTTCTATAAAGTCGTTCTGTCCCACGCACGTGGAACCCTGGGTTTATATTTTCGAGTTTTCTTTCGAATACAAACCGCCCGTTTTGTCGCTGTTAAATCCGTTAAAATTATGCACATGTGTATAGTTTTCAGGAATTTATTTAGCCACTAACCTTGTACAAATGTTTAGTCTTTTATTCACAATTTTAAAATAGATTTCTCTTTTTAAATTTTAGTAAATTTCAAGAATTAGGACACACGTTGCAATCGTAATGGTGTAATATTTTGTTACCTCGATGTGATTGTGCAAAAATGTACAACTATTGTATATTATGTTTAAAAGGTTGAACTTAAAAATAAAACTTGTAAATTATATGTTAAAGGTACATTTGTAGTTACATTTCCCAATTAAAAATGAAAAATTATTGTATTTCGTTTATAATTACTAGTGGGTAAAATCAACTTTTAAAAAATAAATGAAGTATTTCAACTTCACGTCAATTATAAAACAATAAATATGCTAGTTATGTTTTAAGTGGCGACACTAATATATCGCGTTAGCACGAAACATCTACATTCAGTGAAGCGCTTTTAGTCAACAAAGATTAATACCCACAATATACACAGTTTGACAATTTTACAAAGCATCACACTTGACGCACAAAGCAAAACTGGTGTGTAAGATGAAACAGAAAATTCGAACATAAACTTGGAAACTAGCAACAATTAAAAGATTATAAATATTTTTATCCGCTGAGTGTTTGAATTCTAATTGTTAGAATAATTTACTGTCAAGTTGCATCGACTTACGAGTATTTTACGTCGCACAAGACTGTGATGATCACAGTAGAATCTAAAGTGGTCATAAAAAGCAGCCTTCTAAATTATAAGAACGAAGTCACTACGACATGTCAACAATCAGTGTCATTTAGTGACGCTATGCATAAGAAAAGCAATACAATATATATATATATATATATATATATATATATATATATATATATATATATATATATATACACAGCATGTTCCGTAATTCCAGACTCATAGGGAAAGTCCTATCGCATTAAGAAAGTTAAAATAGGTGAAATGTAATGAAACACATATTATTGTTAAGAACATTACTGCTGCATGACGCTCCATCCCGCCGGCCATGTTACATCGTGTAAAAGAAATTTTAACCATCACATACGCATGTGCAGAGCACATCGCGGCCATCAATTTGAACATTTTTTGTCGTAATGACACATGGAATTGAACACACTGCTGTTGTCTTACGCCAACACACTACATCACCATTAAACTATTCCATATTTCGCAAATTTCTTTTTACCCTATATGAGACCGAACTTATGGGAAATTCTGTATATATATATATACACTGTAAAAAAAATTTTGGTAAATTTACTCTACATGTAATGGAAGCATATTACCTCTACAAGTGAGGGAAAATTACTCAACACGTGTCAAGGAAAGTTACTCAACTGGTAATGTAATTTTTCATTACGTATTTGCGCAAGATCTCTAGGACAATTTGACATAACGCGCGAGCGAAACTTCCGAGTGGTTTGTGTG
>PNEQ01130647.1:0-45000 GCA_003012365.1 Medauroidea extradentata | reverse complement strand
TGTCCTGTTGACAACACAACCATCATTTCATAGGTGTTGTACTAGTTGCCTACCTGCCTGGTTTTCAACACACAACAGGTTTCTTTAGGACATTCAACATTGTTTAACTACACTTAAACACTAAGGTGCTCTTGATAACCCCTTTTAAAAACAATGGTCGTCGTCACGTTTGTACGAGGTTTTATTTGTTTGTTGCATACGTAGTAAAATCCTGACACATTTCCTCGTGATTCTAAAATCAAGTAAATAATACCTCAGGATAACACGTATTCACTACGGTTAAATCAAACATTACGAGATCAAATACTCTGTAGTAATTGTTTGTCATATATTGGTAGATTCCGTGTCACTTCAACGTGGCAGACGAATGCCATAATGCACTGTACCGCTGCACATAGCATACGGTCTTGATGATCGTTTTGAACTTAAATGGTGTCTCCTACACACTTGCAACAAGAGGACTTTACTTGTTATGCATGTCATGCTCGCCAAGTATTTGTCCTCAAATACTTCTATATCTAGACAGTGCAAAAGTTTGACGACATACAAGGGTGGTCACCCCTGTGATTTGCATACTGGCGGAATGCTATAACGAGCATTTGCTGTGGGATTACAGATCTCGATAACATAAAACACTGTTCTGGGTTTTGTCCTTTCATCGCACATGGTTTCCTATTTTTCGAGAAAAGACTGTTTCTAATTTCAATTTTAAAGGCTTATTTCTCCCGTACTATTCGGTTTAGGTACTATGTGTCCTATATGTTTTTTGCTTAATTTTTCATTAGGTATTAGCTACCGAAGTTTGATGGTCGAATTTAGAAACATCCTGTATATGTTGGGACATATGCAAGCAAAGAAATATATTATTTTAAATATGAGTAGCAGTTTTATTTAGGCTGTGATCATAGTTAATTTTTTCTGATTATAGTTAAAAAGCATGTTACATACTTATTATAGGAATGTATTAATGAACACTGTCCGAACTGAAGACATGTGAAACATAATGTAGGTAATTTAATACATGTTGTCACTTGAAAATAATGTAAGGGAGTTTTTAGGTACTTCGTAACCGCAAGCCGTGAAAAAATCTAGGAGCAAGCCATGAAGATGTAAACAGCGGTTACATATTGAGAGCATTTACTCTTCTGCCTTGTACTTGAGTGTAGCTTTATGGTAGTCCAACCTGCTTTAATAACACCAGCTACACACAGTGCGGTTTTCCCTGGCGGTTACCCATCTAAGTAGTAACTATGCTCGAAGCTACTTTACCTCAGTCAAAACATGACCACCAGGGTATTAAAACGCAGTACAGGCTGATGACGTAGAACCTGTTTTCAGTCATCGCTTCGACGGTAGCTGTTTTTATAGCTGTTATGTGTGCCGTTTAACAAAACGAAACACTTTCAACAAAAAATATTTCTATTATACGCTTATCTTTCCTTGTACTTTTATGTATATTTATTTTTAATGAATTTTAAATATTATGCAAGTAGCACACCTTGGATCGTAGTATACAGCTTAGTTGATTATATTAAATATCAGTGAAATACTGCCGTAAATTTTCATTGTTGATTAGAAGAAAGCGAACTCACAAGCAAAATAACTGGAAATATTACATTATTGTAAAATATAAATTATCAACCAGTTTATGCTCTACGCCTTACCATAACCTATTGTACAAAATGTATACTGTTTTATATACAACAAATTTTAAATCAAGTGAAGCAGTTAATAGTCTCGTATTCGTTAACAGCCATTCGTACAAAAGTGAACTTAACACGAGAGTAATTAATTAATTCTTTTAAGTTTTTAAGTTTCTCTAAATAAATTCTTAGCTTTGGTAGAGGTGCACAGAGGAAGCGTAAGAGAATCGGCCAGTTCCTGCGTTAAGGAACCGTCCCGTCTGAGGTAATTTGGGAAAACCCTTAGGACGACTGCAGCCAGAAATAGAACCAGAGTTCTCTGTAATGTAGCGTGAATGTTTACAACTACTGCACCGAACTCGGCGGAGCAAGTGTTCATATTTAAGATAAATATGTTCTTGGTATTTCGCAGGTAATAATTCATGACATAGGTTTAGATATAGTTCAGAGTAATATTTTGGTCACACGCTATTGATGTGCTATGTCGTCTCAGATAGCCAGAGTTGACATAAAACCTCTTGGGATTTTCGTTAAGATGTTGATTACAGCCAATTCGGCCTGTTTTCCCCCTTGCTGACCTTTTGGTCAACTCTTGGATTCCTGAGACGATAATGCTGAACAGTGGCGTGTGTATAAATATTTCACTAAATAATTTAACCTTATTGCAAGAATATTCCAAATATATCGGGTTTTAATAGCCACATTTTTGCAATAAGATACAGTTTCGACATTGTATTTACTTAAATAAAAATTTACTGCACGAAGTAATCTAGTCGAGTTTCAGAAGAAGACTAACACTACACCAAACATACATACAAACAAGAATTTTTGTAAGTAATGAAAATTTTTTTACACGGTAAAAGATACAATTAAGAGAAATATAACACTGACTGAACTTCCCCTCACCACCCCTCCCAAAAGTAACTAAACTGTGCAAATTAAAATTTTTTTAAAAATAATCTTATATATGCCTGAATATCTTGTGCTGTTAACACTTTAAATAACAGCAGTCGTGGACAAAACCGAAATGTCTGTTCAAAGACACAAGAAAATTTTGTAATTAGAAAATTATTTGTCTCAGCTCTCTTTAAAGTTCATACTGTAGAACGTGCTTCCTAGAAAACCTAGCGATAGACGGTATGATTTTAATTGTTAGTGGCATCGTTCCCTTAAAGAGAGAAACGCCGCCCGTTACATACCAGTATATGAAGAGGTTATAATGAACAAGTGAAAGAAGAGGAAACTGAAATAAAACCCATCTTATCTCTTAAGGGCATTGGTACATGGAAAACAGAAAATTGTTAAACTGCACTTGGTTACTTTTAGAGTGGTTTCTGTGGTTAGTTGTATAAAGTAACGTGTCCTGGCAACATTATTGTTAGTTGCAGCTGCATTCATGAGGAATTTGTGAGGAATTTAGTATTTCACGCACTGTTTCTGAAGGTTAGCTGGTGGACATGTGTTTTATGTGATATTATAATAAGAGAGGAATAAATTAAAATGAAAGCTTTCTTTTGTAACGTAAAGCACTTATATTTGATAAATAGTTAGTTTCCTAGAGTGACACGAAGTTTGTACCGAAATATTTCAACTCGATCCAATGATATTTGGCCAAGTGGATGAATAAAAAAATCACAAGTAAACACTAGCAAGTGAGCGCAAGCAAGTTTTCATACGCATAGGAAATGTATGGGTATAAATTGTTGAATTAACTTGTTAACGGTTACTTCTCGAGCCTTTTTAATACTGGTGTGTGTACACTCGTCTCCAAGTACTCGCTGCAGATGTTGAAAGTGTTTACTAGTTCACCAAACGTTCGCTTCAGAAGTGGTGTCGCTTGTCTCTGTGAATCAGTGGTAACGTCAAGTTATCAGACCGTTGTCACAGATAAAACATTTTAATATTACGTTGGTGGACGTGTCAGTAAGGTTGTGTCTTCTGTAGCTTTGTTAACAGATAATACTGTTGTACCGAACAAATCTACGCTGCCAAAAATTGCTGTTGCATAAGAACATGCGTAGATGAATATATCGAGCAATACGAGAACAAATACCGTGGTATATAAATTAAAAAATGTCTTATAAACACGAGAACTATGGCCAAGAAAAATGACTTGCAAAGAAATTGGCAGCAAGCCCATAAACTTCTGTCTAAAAAAAAATTTTTATACAAATACTGAAATTATACGAAAATCCTCTGTTGTGTACCTCGCAAGGCGTTTTGTGTGTTGGAGTTAAAAACAACAAAAGTCCTTTATAAAGTAGGCCTACCACTGTAGAAGAGGCCATAGACACAGAATACCAAATACATCCAAGACACAACAAATGAGACAGAAGATGACGCGTGAAGGAATGTTGATGAAAGAGATAGAAGACAAGAAAATTAAAGAAAGAGAACTAACAAGAATATGATGGTTTACTACAATACCTCGTTACAAAACAAAACAGTTCGCGGCAATGCAATGTTCAAGTCATTATAACTGTTAAATAACAAAATCAAAATCATATAGGCCCTACAGTATCATATACAGTACATTATGAATGCAGAAAATGTGTTTTCTCTTATTTGTAAAGAGTGTGCTATGCGATTACATTTGTGTTGTCCACGATGGTGACTTCGAATGTTATTGCGCTCGATAACATCAGCAACACAGCAATTATTGTTGTCCACTTGTTTCTTCACATTCCCAACCGTCATTTAAATATTATGTATTATAGTACAGCTGGTTATGACTTTCATAACTTTTTGAAGTGTGACTCATACTGGAAAGGCTAAGATAGGAAAACGACGTTTAAGATAGCCAAAAACTCGCTCAATAACTATTCTTTCTTAAGCATGAATCACATTGGAGTGTCGTTCTTGATCATTTCTTACCCCATTATATGGAATTAGAAGCCAAGGTGTTATGTCATATCCTCGATAACCTAGTAGACAATATTCACCAACAGATCCTTGCATCACCCCTTGCGCACCACTTTGGCGCCAAATTTTCGCATCGTGAACAGTCCCCGGCCGCTAAGCATCAAGACATGTAATCCCTTCATTAGCGTCGCAAGTGACATGCACTTTTGATTAAGTATTACCTGTTTGGTTAATATTCGTCCCCAAATTGAGTAGACTTCGTAACTGGAACATGATAACGGCCTACAGCGTCAATAGCAGTAGGATTGCGGATTTGAAACTCGGTCTTCTTTGGCTCGTGCCATTTATTAGTCGGCAGAATGATATTTGATCCAATAGTCTGTTCTTTTAACTTTTAAATTCAAAACATTCGTAAATGTTCAGCAGAAAGTGCATATTTAAACGTTAACATAAAAATCAACATAATTTTGGAATCTCTGGTCTCTGACATATCGTAAGAATATCATATTCTTTTTCGTAGTGAGAATGCTCCTCCTCGTGTTCAGTCGTTTTATCCCAAAAAATAATTAGGAATATAATCTAAATTTTAGTTTTTTAAGTGTGATAACAACTTACATGCCTATGGACTATTGATTTCACGACTCCGATAGAGTTTAAATTTAGTAGACTACATTAAACATCGCAGCCATAGTTGGTAAAGTTAAGAAGAGCAAGCCTGGGTTTTGCCGACATCACGAAATTACAAGTACTTACATGCCATAAAAGTGTTTGACTTTATTCACTCCGATTTCAACATTTTCCAAGGTTTTACGCTTCTTGATTACTTACGAGAATGTATAAACACTTTTACATGTGTACTTGTTTCTATCAACTTGGCACACTGTTGTGACTGAAGAGTAACGTAGTCTTTGCTATGTTACGCTTTGATATATATGTATGTAATCTGTATTTTAATTTGTATTAGTCTTATTTTTTTATGCAGTGAGTTATCTTTTGTATGTATTTTATGTTTTAAGTTAAAAAACACAACATTTAACAACAAAGTGGTACAAATCTTACAAAATCTTGAAATCACTGACATTGACTAGCGACTAGTGTTTTCTTTAAATCAGTGTTAATGAAATGAAGCACTCTAGAGGATAACCTGCCTGCAATGCTATATGTATGATTGTAATAGATCCCCAGAAGGAGCTATGCTCAAAGAGATTAAATGTATTATGTAATAGTGTTACTGTCTATGTAATGTTATTTGAATAAAAATGAAAATACTCCACAGTAACGAAGCATCTACTACTGTTGTCAAGTTGTTAAGTTATAATCACATGCCAACGAAGTAGTTACCACGCCGCCTGGACATCTTAAGAAAGTGCTGTGCACCAACACTCAAAAATAAGTATTATGCTCACAGTCATCTGAGCACTTTATTCATTTATTCAGGAAAGTGGCGGAAACTCTTTCCAATGTAGTGCGGTGCGCAAAACGCCATCACGGGTTGCCTACCTGCCAAGCAATAACCCCTCTGTGGTGTCAAGCCACTTACTTTAAAGTGACGCAAGGCGTACTACTTTTGTAAAACAAATTTTTGTTTAACGTTTTGACGTAACATTATGGTATGGGATTTTAATAACAATTTTTAGAATTAATTTAGTAACATCACCTTCGACGTGAATGGAGTAAGATTCATGTACAAACCACTTTGTTAATAATTAATCTTTAACGAATTTGTAAGCATCCACGTGGTTCTTTTTTTTAGAACTTTTTCTGAAATAAGGCGATAAATTATTATTTTTTGTTTGTCAGAAGCATCTACCGCTCATGCTGTTGCACTTACACCGAATGTTTCTTGTTTTACATAATGTAAGGTACCTGTACCGAATGTTGCCAGCTTTAAGGTTCAACAATCATGTGTGCCTAAGTCATTGATAATATTACTAATATAACACATGGATGACGTAAGACAGATATTTATGGATGGTGCATGTTCATACTGGAGACTAGTATGTATCGATCCCACATCGATCTCGGCATTACCACACAATGGCGACTAGTGGCCCATATTGAGAACTAGTTCATATTCGGTACAGGAACCTTATTTCTTCTTCAGGAATAAATCATTTTGGCGATATTCTTTGTTTACTGATTTAAATACGTTTGTCTGTAAAAAATACTTAAATTTAATACATTTCGGTTAAATGGTGAGAGGATAGGGGTAAGACCCAACGCACATGACATTGTTGTGTTAACTATTCTTACATTCGACAAAAAGTGATAATCATAAAAGTCAGAGAGTGATGATGGTTTCAGTTTGAGAAAACAACACTTACTTAGCTGTATAATGTAAACTCTCTAAATATGTAACATAAAATTTTGTTTCGCCTAAGCAACGCATAGAATTGGTAACAAATGCCATCCAAAATAAAATACAGACAGAGTCGCAATATTGTAATATTTAAAGCTTTGAGCCTTGGAGACGTTTGGTACATTTAGAAGAAATTCAAGAATTATTATATACATCGTCGCCACAATTTACACGACTTAAGTCGAAGTTACAAGACAAAATCTCGTAACAAATAAGCGTTGTTTGTAAGACGCACGTGACTCGAAGCGTTATGCAATACAAAATGAAGGATATAAAAAGTAATAATATTGATGTCTACATCTCGTTATTTGTCTCACATCTAAGTATTAAGTAGGGCTAGGAATATTTCACGAGTTCAACTACCGACATGGTAGAATCCATTATCCTGTGTATATCGAAATCCTACCATTTGTCCATTACCTGCTACTCATTCAGACAACAGACAATGGACGAATAGTCGGGGCTTGAGTATGCATAGGACATTGGATTCTAGCATGCAGGTCATTGAACTCGCGAAATTTTCCCAGCCCTAGTAATAAGTAAATAAAGGCATTTCTTATACAAAATGCTTAAGAAATATCATCCCCTATCAAAATAGTTGTAATCCTATCTACACAAAGAAGAAGAGCTAATTACTGATTCTATTTGAGGTTCTTTTCTTTACACCAGCGATAATAAAGACTAAGCAGCAGTATGTCGACGGTTTTGTTTGGAATTCACACACATAGACACTCGCTCTAGAGAGCATGCTGTCAACGAATAAGAACATCTGACATTTGAATGAATTTTGCGATTGGACGGAGAGGGTGTGGGGGAGTGACAAACTGAAGTGTTGTTTTTGTATACGCCGTTGCTAGAGAGTATACCGACTGTACTCCTGTTTCGGAATTACTTGTATATGTTGATTACAGTCAATTCTTGCTTCCTTGGTTTGATTTTTTCTGTCGTTTTCCCTTTGCTAATCTTCTAGTGCTTAGTTATTTGAGGTATCTGTGAGTTTTCTGCAGCTGAGAAACTTTCGCAACGATTATATTTAATATTATAGTTTTCATACGAGTTATACGTTGTTTATTATTTTTATTATTTCGTAAACTTAAACAAAGAACAGATCACATTACATACGGAGTGGAGTGATTTGTAAAATTCTAAAATTTCACGCTGAAGATTTCACATTCGTGATGAACTGTCGGTACTTTTAATATGGAAGGTAAAACTGAGCTTTTAGAGGATTTGTGATAAGGGTATAAATGCGAAATTATGCCCGCGGTTTCGAAACGTTGTTCTAGCAGACAGGCAGCTCATTAACACTAATGACTTTGTGGGAAGGAATTATAAACATTCGACAGCAAAACTAAGCCAGCCTCGAGTGTTGTGCTGAAATGAGGCATGAAAGTCATTTTCCGCGAAGCAAGAGAACTCTGCCAGAAGCTGCGGCAGTCCTGCCACCCTCTGGCAGCACGAATATCTGTAAGTCCCCTGTTGTAATCTAGCAGAGAAACGCCTATTCAACCGGCCGAACAAAGGGACGCGGCGCATTCTCAGTTGCCGGGGCAGAGAATACAATCTCCGTCGATAGCAGCAAGGAATGGACGCTGCAATCTTAAGCCAGTTACACAAGGACATCTTTCCTGTACAGGAAAATGAGCATCTAAGGTTTACAAGACAGGAAATACTAGCAAGTGCTCTAGCCAGTATCCTACAAATTAATTGTTTCGTTCACACTGGCAACTTTCGTGTACAAGACGGTGTACACCATTAAAATATTTAGTGCAGATTTTAAAGCTGCATTTGGGGTATTTGTACAAAATTTATTGTCTCACACGAAAAATGAATTATGAAATGTTAAAATGGAAGTCTTGTAGATAGTGTGTAATTTTGTGGCTCAAGTGTTATGATGTAAAATCCTGCAAATTTCCTCTAACAGGTTATTTTATCCCACTTCGTCTTCGTAAGGTATTTTGTTCAAAAAACCTGTTGCGTGTTCCTAAATTTCGTTTGTTTACATTTAATGTGTACAGGAAATATAAGGAGAAAAATTTTACTCTTCCATATTCCTCACTAGCTAGAATACAAGGACGTGTATGCTTGGTGTACGTTCGCACGAGTCAATGTGAACACGAAAGTGTGGCCATTCTTGTACAAGAAGGATGTTCGTGTATAACAGGCTTTACATAGCGAGCAAGAACTGTGCTGATTGGCCCGGTGATTGCCTGCCAGCGTACTGTCCCGGGACAAGACACGTCGCCTTGGGGACTGCCACAGAGACGCAAGAGTGTGCCATTGTTAGTTTTACATCCTTCTTCTGCAGTGGCTTTATCTAGTACTTACTTTATTCCAAGTAGTTTTCAACTCTGTAAAAAGAAATTTACCCTGTTTTAACCATTGTTCCTCACACTTTGTCGGGGAAAATTATGTGTATGAGCAAATACTTCCTTACACACGAGAGCAGTTATTTTGCCTCTGTAGTCTAGATCAAGTGCAGTCATTATTGTGCCAAAAACATGATAGCCAGAGAATATACAGTAATTAATTTTGCATTGTCGCCAGTATAAACCTGAATCAGTAAATATTAACGGATCACCAATGGCACTATTTGGCCGCTTGGTTAAGGAGACGGTTCATCAAAAATTTTAAGTTGTTAAAAATTTATTTATTTGTATAAAATATTATTTGTTTTGTGGGCATATATTGTGACTACTTTTACTGTAACGAAAATTTTTTAGCTTCCGTTGTTTTCGTATTATACCATATTAAAGTCAAAATGTGTAGAAAATGGTTTTATATGCTAAGAAAGAAAACCAACTTACATACCGAAAGAAAAAATTCGCACTGAAGAACAGTGCCATAGACTATGACACCACATGTTTGTAAATCGCATTGAATTTTTGGTATATAAAACAATAACGAATTAAAAATAATAATACATAATTTTGTACAAAATATTTTAAAAATACAAAACCTGATCTATGCGGTATTTATACATGTGATGTCGTAGTTCATGGCACTGTTATTCAGTGTGAATATTTAATTTAATTTCGGAAGGCAAATTGGTTTTTTTCCTATAATGCATAAAACAATTTTTTTGTAAATTTTGACATTAATATGGTATAGTAAAGGAAATATGAAAGCTAAAAATTTTCGTTATAGTAAAAAATAGTCACAGCATATGCATATACAACAAACCATATCTTGTACGAATACATATTTTTTAAACAATTACAATTTACAGTGAACCGCCCCCTTAAGTTGTTAGAGCTCCTGTACCTCCGTTAAGTTCAGGGTCCATGGTTCGAATCCCGGGCGGGAGGAAAATTAACAGTTGCCTACCCGGGTTCAGTACTGGGTGTTGTGTTCTCCCCTGACCCTCATACTGCTGAAGACAATGACGAATCATCGCAGTGTATCTCCAATAGTCGTGTTTTAGGGGCTCCCTTGATCGTCACACAAGCATCCGGGCTGAAAATTCACCCACCGCTACCACCAGTCGTATGTCACTGACCTCATTTCCGTTCAGTATGTTCCAATCCAGCTATTTAGTGTACGTGTTGAGACCTGTTTTGTTATTTTATGAACGTCGAGATTTGATACTGCCCATTGTAACTAAATAACCAGATGTTAACGGTTCATGCATGTAAACGTTGTATTATTTCACGACAGAAACATAAATATAAGTTATTTATTATGTATGTCATTTTATGTACACTGGTCAAAACTAGTAAGAAGAACGGATAAACAACTAAATGAACCGAAGAACAAACAAATCTCATTTCACTACACGGTTTGCTGTTAAACGCAGATAATGGTATGCTGGTCATTGTCAAGGGACACGCAAGGACCCTGAATTTTCGCGAAAAGAATTTTGCCCCACTTTGTTTTAGTGACTGACGTGCACATCTACAGTTCTACTTCATGGTTATTGGCAGCGTGTTTTTGTGAAGTAATGTCTCTCACTAGACTTTGCCAATCACGATAACGTTACTACAACTTCACATGTCTGTGATTTGCCAGTAAAACTCCAAGACGCTTCAGAGCTACAACGTCAAATCGCTCATTATGAATCATAACTGGAGATGTGCACGTAATTCAATGAAACAAAGTGGGGCAAAATTCTTCTCGCGAAAATGCAGGGTCCCTAAGCATCGGTAGATACGAACATTACAGCACAGCAAATATTATTCCTCTAATATATGTTGTGTGATCTACTCATACAGCAAAATGCAGCACACCTGCGTGCATGGCCTTAAGGAAATTGTTAATGAGTAGAAAGACGATTTTATGGCGAAATTTTCGCACAAATTGGATTCAATGTCATATTTGCCTATCTGCAGCTCTATGTTATGGGCAGTGACTGATAGGTAGAAACACTAGAAAATGCGAAAATATTTAACATAGTCTCCAATAAACTGTAGTATCTCAGTCGTGACAAGTGTGGACAGTTTTCTGGCAAATCGCACACGTTCTGTGTTCAAACTGTACAGTTATAATTGGGTATGTTGAAGATGGACACAGTGCTTCATATAAAAAATAGCCAATGTAGGTGCAAAACCTTCAGTGTTTTACATAGCATGTTGGAGCCTAACAAACAATCAACTTTTCCCGCGATTTACCAGTGTCTCTACTGATTGGGCTAGGAAAATTTTGAGAGTTCAATGACCTGCATGCTAGAACCCAATGTCCTATGCACACTCAAGCTCCGTATATTCGTCCATTGACTGCTGTCTGAATGAGTAGCAGGTAATGGACATATGGTAGGACTTCAATATACACAGGATAATGGATTCTAGCATGTTGGTCGTTGAACTCGCGAAATATTCCTAGCCCTAGTGATTGATTGACTCTTAGCGTCTCCGGATTCTACTGGTAAATAACAGAAGTATGTAGTAACAGTAATCTTCATTCTGATAGTTACAGTTAAACGACAGACGTGTCCCAACAAACACCCAGCCAATAAACAAGAAGCAGAGCTGCCGACATGTACGTAAGGAATTGAAACAAAATTCTGTAAAAATCTTTTCGCGACAAACTTGTGGTTCTGTCATTGGCGTGGGAGGGAGGGGCGATAATACTTAGAGGTACGTAAATTTCACAGATACATTCCAGGTCAGGTTTAATGCCAATTATGTATACTTCATTGTCATGTCTGTGACTTGCTGGCGGCTGTTACGAAACGCGTTTGGCTACTGCAAGCCAGTAGTAAATAAGGAAATAATGCGAAGGGCTATCACTTCCTACCATCATCACTCTCTGACTTTTATGATTATCGCCTTTTGTCGAATATATGAACAGTTAACAGAACAAAATGTTATGTGCTTCGGGTTTTACCCTTATCCCCCAACCATTTAAAACTAAATGTATTAAATTTGAGTATTTTTACAGACAAAACGCTTTTAAATCAGTAAACAAAGAATATCGCCAAAATTATTTAATCCTGAAGAAGAAATAAGGTTCCTGTACCCCGATACTTCTATTGTGAACATCTGGCATGCGTAAGGCAGACGAATTGCAGCTAGACATGAACCAGATCAGCACCTTCCTTTACACGTGCAGAGCCGTCAAATTACCTTAGAATATTGATTATTATTAGAGGTACGTCAATTTCGCGGATTCATCTGGCAGCAGCCTAGACCTGTCAGTCCTATACGCACACTGGCCACAATACAATTCACATCGTGCCTGATAACTTAATTGGTTTTGTCTGGTCTCTTAACTAAATTAGGCTGTTCTCTCTAATGTTTTGATTTTTGTACCCATCAAAACCGATAGTCATATGTTTATCCTTTATGCCACTAGAATTGTACTGAGCTGAATCGACAGTAAAGCATTACCGGGTATCTATAAAACCTGGTTCCAAAACATTGTTCGTAGCCATTTCGCCAAAAGCTTTCACTATGTGGAAAACTCTTAACCAATATATTAATGGTGGAGAACTGTTACAACATTAGGAAGTAGTTTGCTAATAAATCTGTACTTACATAGAACATAAGTTCCTACTCACTCACTCATCAACGCACAACCCAAACCCTGGATGTACTGAAATTAAATTTTGAGGGTGCATTCCCCATCACGTCTTAGACACTCAATAGCAAAATATTTTTCGAAATTCAAAAATTACGGGGACGAAAAGACGTAACATGTTTTCAATCAATACTCAATTTCTTTAAAAGGTAAGATATTGAGGTGATTTTCCTTAAGGAAAGAGCTTGTGTAATTACCTAAATAGTAATTTTAGGATTTATCTAAATTCAACTTAGATAGAGGTTAAAAAATAAGATTTTCGTTTAATCCTCGACTTCTCTTAAACCACTTGAAGTATTGGGGTGAACTTTTACATAAAAATTATGATTACGTAAAAACCCACACAACTATTTCAGGATTTATCGAAATTCGACAGTTAATGGAGTGAAAACAAGTAAAATATTTTTTTCCTGAAACTACCCAAACATTTTAATGACTATTAAATATCGCGATAATTTATGCTTTGGATGCCTGTCTGTTCTGAAACACACCGTACCCGTGTCCCTGGCATATACTGTCCGTGACGGAAACGAGCGACCCTTGACATGGGGCGGATAGAGCTGGACTGACGCTGGGGAGTTCCTTGTGAAACTGGTTCAAGTAACAGTTGTTTACTAATACCTAGACAGTGAAGAAGTCGTGTGCGCGAACATCAACACCGTGTTATGACGTTGAAGAATCTGGTCGCCGCGTACCTTCCAGGGCCGCTCGTTTCTGTCTTTACCTCGGTGGTCTAGAAGAGACTGGTAACGACTAGGATATCTTACACTCCTAATCTGAATTAGTGAATATTCACTGATTCACGCTGATGGATGGAGCAGTTTCAACAATTTCAATCAGTGAAAGTAGTCACTGTATAAATTGTGAATATACACTGATTTCCTTCAAGAGTGCCAACATCTCACAAGTGAAACAGTGAATATTCACCGGTTTTTCCGGTTGTTTTCAAAGAACAGTTTTCACTTACTGAGTCAGTGAAAAATTACTGGAAGATCTGTGTATATTCACAAATTAACTTGTGGAATGTTGGCACTCTTTATCGGAATCAGTGAATAGTCACTGATTTCGCAGTGTCTTCCCACTGATATAATTTGTTGAAACTGCTCCATCCATCGGCGTAAATAAGTGAATATTGACTAATTCAGAATTAGAGTGTAGTATGTTCGTGAACTAAGGAAATGCAGAACAATCAGGGAGTATGGCTATCTACCAATCAAATATCGGTAATACTGTTTTCATGTGCAGATTGTAAAACTGAGATGCTTTTGTCAGGAGGGATTGGGAGCATATATGATGCACGCGCATCAGAGGCAGTTGGTCGATTACAGGCTATTACATGAAGTATTTTAATTCAGATGCCAATGACATATTTCACTGCTTCATTTATACACTCGTTTATTCATCAGCGCACAGCTCAAACCGCTGAACATAGACGTGTGAAAAATTAAGGATAGCTTTCCCTTGCGGCGTAGACACCCACTAAGGGTTGAACAGTGTAAAATGTATTTTCTCGAAATTCTCGTTATGCTTCAGCGGTTTTGAAGAGACTGATTTCGGCGGAGAAAACTTAGTTTGAAACCGGTGAATATACGTAACTTCAAAAAGAGATTGTGACCATTAACCAATATTCTAAACAGAGTTACTGTTTACATTATTCCACGCGGGCAAAGCCGCGGCCGGCCGGCCAGCTAGTTGTAATATGTATTTTACTGTTTGGATATTTTAATATATGTAGGTGAGAACACTTGTTATTAATATAATCCACGGTGGTGTACAAGTCAGACCTCTCGTCCTCTTCCACAGCGATCAGTATTCGATACCCGGTGGCAGACATAACTATTAGCCGGTGGGTTTTCTTGGGGTTTTTCCGTTATTTTCGACCTTCATGTATTTATACTGCATCTTCCTTCGTTAGTCCTGAACATCATTAGAAGAGCGAGAGAAGTATGACTAACGCGGAAAATAAATAAATAAAAACGCATATTCATCCTTTAGTTTACCCTGGAATATTTGTTAAGTATCTACTCAGGCTCATTGGAGTTTCAATAGAAATATAAGCAAAAGGTAAGCTATTTTCATCAATGTAGTAAATACATTTAGTTAGTGGCAACACGTGGTCGAGTTTCAAGGGAAGCAGTAGTAGAGCAGAAGCGTGTTCAAGTGGGGAAATAATACAATGTCATGTATGTATGGTATAGTGTTAGCTCCATATACGTTACATTGGAGTACATTTCCCTCTTACAAAAAAAATTAGCCAAGCCAGTTTTCCTTTTATGGCATTTCGAAGTCGTTATTTGCATATTTTATTCCATAGAAAACTTGAAAACCCGTAAACACAATGAAATGGAAAAATTCACATCAATACATAATCTCGCGGACTATGTCTTGAAGTATATAACGACTCACTACAATAAATGTCTGCGTTAAAAAATTCGAATATTTGCTAATTTTTTGTAATTTATAGTAATTTTTTTAAATTATAAAAATATTTTGTTAAGGGTATTTATATGTTTCAAGCCATAGACCGTGACAAGTAATTTTGATGTGATTTTTTTCAATTTCATTGTGTCTATTGGTTTACAAGTTATTATGAAGTAAAAATATGCAAGTTTTGACTTCCAAATGCCATAATGGAAAAACTGGTTGAGCTAATTTTTTTTTCGCAAGAGGTAAATGTACTCTCAAGTAATGTCTACGAAACTAACATTATTTTATACAAACATAAAATTATTATTTTTCCCCTCTAGAACGCCCTTAAGGACATGACACAAACATGCTCGCAGGAATCAGCCAGTAGAGTATTTTCTTGTTACTGAGGTCTTGTGATTGGAGAATCAGCTCGACTCTTGCACTCTATTGGCAAGTGTGTGTGCCCACCCTTACCTGTCTCATGGTTCCACAGTAAACTCAAGAGTTGTGTATAGTCATAAGTAAACACAGTTCCATTTGTAATATAGCCGCGCTTAGGCCCTGATACAGTCATCATGTGAGCGAACAAACGCCGACGAAAGGTCTTACGATTTTAAATACGTCAATTTTCCAGCAGGAAAAATCGCTTTTGTTTCGTATAATGACTATTAATTAAGGAATATTTGTTATTTATATATTTGGACATTTTACGTGTCCTCGACCAGCACAAGGCCTTAGTAGAATAACATGGAAGGAAGGGGGGGAAGAGTTGGCCAGGGTCTGATGAAGGAACCATCACAGCATTCGCCTGGAGCGATTTCGGAAAACAATAGAAAACCGAAATCAGGATGGCCGGAGCCGGAGATCAAACCCGGGTCCTCCAGGATGCAAGGCGAGTGTTTCACCATTGCTCCACCTGCTCGGTTGAGACAGTAAACTGTTCAAAATGTATGATGCTTGGAAATATATAATTCGTTGACATTTTAAACATGCTGAACTTTTACCAGTATATAGAAAACCAAATTAAGATATTGAGCTCACTGACGTGTGACATGATTGGAGAGGCGAAAATGTCGCAGGTTCAGTAACATGTAGGCTGAATTCAACAGGACTGTGTACACTCAGTTACTTGTACATTGTCTGTTTCCCCAGGGAAGGAGGGAGGGGCAGTTGTACATCTGAAAATTAGCAGGTTAATCAGTGTGCGTTTTCATACATTTTTGCTATTGTTCAGCGTTCACAATATCCAGTTTCGTAAATACAAACATAACTGCGAAAAAAAATCTCTCATATGTAAAGGAATTCGAAATATATATCCTCTGCTAAAATTAACCTGTGAAAATTTCGGGTCTTGGTGCATTAAGGATTTTCAAGTAAAAAAATATAATTTTATGTATGTATGGAATAGTGTTATTTTTGTACACGTTACTTAAGAGAACATTTTATTCTTTATTAGAACATAGCTCAGCCAGTTTTCCCATAGTAAAATTTCAAATTCAAGATTTGCATGTTTTTACGTTATGCACTCCTCAAAAACAAATAAACATTAGAAAATGAATCTATGTAATATAGGCTACGGCTTAGGAGTATACAAAACGCATTACAAAATTTTTTTTGTATCTTTAATAAATTGTTAAAAAAAGAGAAAAAATCAAAACTTCAGAAATTTTTTAAACAAAAATATTTTAATGGGTAATTGTATTCTTCAAGACGTATACCACGGCATGTCGTTTGAATGTGAACTATCCCATTTCATTATGTTTATTGGTTTTTATGGCGTGCATGAAGTAAAATCATGCAAGTTTAGACATTTAATTGCTTTCATGGGAAACCTAGTTGGGCTATATTTTTCTTGTAAGAGGAAAGTAACGTCTCCAAAAATTGAAACTCTTACAAACATACATAAAATAATAATTTTCACCATTTGAATGTATTTAAGGGAGAATGGAAAGTAGAAAACAGAACTTTTAACAATGGCCACAGTTGGTACTTGCATAACGTAAAACTGGTAATTGCAGCAGCATTCATGAGGCGTTTGTGAGTAATTTGAAGTTCACGTTGGCTCATAAGCATGTGTTTTATGTGATACAATGAGAAGAAAATGAAGTTAAAAGCTTGATCTTATGACTTAACGTAATTATACCACTGATTTGACCAAACAATAGCCGTCAAGAGCAAAACGAAGCTTTGTAACGACATTGAAACCTTTTTGTACATATCATTATTTCACTCTAGGCAACTAACGATTGGACAAACTGGTAAGTTCTTCAAGTTGCAAAGCAAAACTTTCATTTTCATTATCTTCCTCACTTACTATGATATCACAGAGAACACATGTTTACGAGTTGGTGTTCATAACGTCTGCGTGCATATCTACATTCCTTACATACGCCTCATGAATTCCGCTGCAACTGCCAATTCTCTTGCCAGTACACATTTCTTTATAGAGTTAACCAAAGTGGTCATTCTAAAAGGTGCGATTGAACAAATTTTCTGTTTTACACGCACCAATGTTCTTATTATAATTTGCTAAGTGGAGTAAAGTTTACAGTGAGAGCTCGAAGAATGTGTGTGCAAAAAAGAGAGAGAGAGAGAGAGAGAGAGAGAGAGAGAGAGCGGGGATGAGTAAAATACAGAGATGGCTGTGTTAGTACACTTCCCTTTTGAGTCTGTCTATGCAGGTTGTATAGAGTGTCTAGGATCCTTGTGAGGTTGTGAGGAAGTGTGTACTCTGTTACTCTGCCCGGCGCCTAGGAGGCCCAGTTACTGACCGCCATCCATCAACGTCAACTACATTCTACATCTTCCACACAAATCTGCGTCTGATTGACATCACGTAATGTAACACTTCAGTGCAGACCAAGCACCTTATTGTGTTATACTGACAGAAAGTTTCACAAGAATATAGACAAGATTACGTGACGAGTGTTAGGTAATATTCACCGTTTTTTGGGGAAATTTATTTTCTTTTACATAATATGTTAAATACGCCGCACCTTACAATAAAATTCACTTTTACGACGATGAAATTTGACGAATACACAAGGAAAAATTAAACTGCAACATATCCAGATTTTCTGCTTAGCTTTTTGGCAATAGTCCAATGGAAACATATAATTACGTAAGTTTGAACATTATTATTATTTTTTTAACTGTTGATTGTGAAGAGGTCTGCGTAGCGTGACACTAATGCTATACGCGATGTTTCGATTGAAATGTATTTGGTTCGTTCTTATATGCACAAATTTAATAAAAAGAAGATTCGTTGAAGTAGTCATAGCAAACTTACGGAGACATTTGCAACGTTATATTTCACCATTTTTGGGAACATTTTTCTTAGTTACTTGTGAAACTGAAGAACGCAGATGTATTGTTTATTTCTTCTGAAATGTAAGAGTAATTTATATGTGAGAATATTTTATCTGATTTTTTCCCAGTGTGCGTAGTGAGTAGAGACGTGTAAAATTCGCGTTATAATTTGGCAGCAGACTAAACTTCACTTTCCTATACATAACATAGCATAATCTGTGATTCAATTGGCCACGAACTTTTATGTGTTGTCAGTTACGTGTGTTACGTCTTTACAGAGATTGGCCTCTCTACCGTGTAAGCATTCTCCGCGGCAAGTCGCGACAATATCGGCCAGCGGGAGACGTCGAACAAGCCTATAGTCACTTGGAGTCTAGTCAGCTGTCAGAAAATAACTCAAATTTTGCATGTATCTGATAATTAGTACGAGATAGAGAAACGAAACCACGATTATATTTTAGACTAGACTAAGTGTCTTGTATGATCAGGTTGGGTCTGTGCACATTGGTACTAAAGAAGTATACCAAACCTGATATAAGTCTTACTTTCTTGCATTTTACTTCAAAATATTCTCTGTTATTTTTTTGCAGGGGTGATAATCTGATGGACAACGTGAACTTAACGGCTACGTCAATATAGTTTAACATATGTATTTAAATTTACTGATGATGCAGTGACAAATCAGTACATTTTACGACACTCTGCTTTGCGACTTCTAAGTGATTTGAAGAATTCGTTCGTCGCATTGTATCTTTTGTCCCCTGTTTTCGTGTGTTTCTCGTTCCTTAGTTGGTGCCACCCCTAATTATGGCAAAAAAGAATTATTGAAAGGCGGCGATTAGTGACAGCGGATAAACATCGATTAAAGCAAACATGAATGACAAGACAATTTTCTCCATTCACTCGCTCTTTGCAATCACATGAAAATCCATTCAACATTGCATTCTGCCTTGGCAGTCTTTGGTTTACTTCCTTTGGCACTAATCAAACGAGACAAGAAATGATTTTAGGTGTTTCTCTCACATAGGTCATTAAAATGCCGAATAAGTGTGCCTCCATCATTTTCGGAACATTTTCAAAACTTGAAACGTATACGACAATCATCACCTATTACGTAAATTGAGATTTTCAGTTTTTCGATGCCTTAAACATACTGCCTTACTTCCGCATCTTTCTTGGTCCACTCGCAGTCAAGTCAAATACTTCCCCATCATCACTTTTATCCACACTCGTCATTCAATACAAAGAATAACTGTACTTAAGCACTTATAAGATTGAGCATTGGCAGAGTTCTACAACACACTGCAAAATCTAACTGCAGACTGAGGCAGGTACACTATAAAAATGGTTCATAAATTTGCAACAAGTACGTACAAGAGCGCTAAGGAAGAAGTGTGGTAGGATTATTTCCCAGACATCTATGGTAGCATTCCTAAAGTTTATTAGATACAAGTCACAGTTGTACACTAACGTTACCAGACTTGTATTGTATCAATTGTAAAAGTTTGCATATTTACAAGGCGGAAGTATGGTAACTGTCCCATACTGTGTTTAGGTTAATTACTTCCTGAACATTTTAGAACGATTTATTACAGTGTAGTTAGCATGCAAATAGAGCAAATTATCAGCATTGTCATTATACAAGTCTGGTGACATCAATATACATTAGACTGATTCTTTATATATATATATATATATATATATATATATATATATATATATATAATATATATATATATATATATGCTACCGTTAACGTCCATTAATGTATAGAAAACAATTTGACCACACATACTTTCTTAACACTCATATATCGGTCTGATACAGTTACAAATAATTAATTTTTTACATTGCAGTGTCGCGACACAGGAACGACACTGTGGAGTCCAGATCGTGTCCTGTACTTCTGTGTTCTCCTGTGGCCCTGGCAGATATTTTTGTACACACAGAATTTTTCTAATGCGTTTTACAGCGACCTTTACTTTACTGTAAATAGAAGCATGTGGCCGTACTTCATGCCTGTATCCATTCGCTCACCAAATAAAAAGTTATTATGTTTTGATCCTGATCATTATTTATTAGCATCTTTAATTGTAATTTAGCCTCTGTATACGTAGCTTACTTAATGCGCCTATATACACACTATGGCACAATTGCACTGTTTTTAGCTACAGCGTATGACAATTAACTCACAGTAGCGTATATACAGGGAAAAAAAAATTTTGTGATTACGTTTTGATAAAAATACTAAATTTGCTCTTGTGCACTCCCACGCCGATGTTGATTATCATTGGTTCGAGTACACCCGGTATGCGGTATGTGAGCAGTGATAATTCAGGAAGGCAACATGTCTAATTACAAGCACATGAGACTTGTGCCTTTATTGCCGCCATTGGAGAGTGTTTAAAATGACACAAGCACCAGTGGGTACACTTTGTGCACTAGTATGAGTATCTTCGCGGTACCCACAAATTATAGTTTTTTTATGCTGATTGTTAAAAGATTAGTGAGATTTTCTGAAAAATATCAAATTACTACGTTTGTATACACAGACATGATCCGTTTTCGTTACACCAAACATCCTAGAAACAAATAATTTTTGGTAATGCAAATTAACCCACACTAGTGCAAAGTATACCCACTTTACAGCACATTGAAATTAAACATTACTCTCCTAAACAAAATGAGTTAACGGTAAGAAAAAACAATCTCAGTATATTTTGTTATGACTTGTACCTTTAACGTCTCCCACAACAGACATAACGTCTCAATTAGAAACGTTGACGTTAAGAAACTAGACAGACTGACAGATTTGTCAGATTCCATTCTGGAGTGAAATGGTAAGACATTTAAAAGTTGAATTATTTGTTAACGAGTCAAGTTTTCTCCTCGCAACAAGTTTCTTTCCCAAATGGTGTATTCGTGTAAACGTTTTATTGCCTGACGAAGTCATAAGCACTCGTTAATAAGAAAACACCTTCACAGACAGAGCATCAGGAGAGGAAGAACGAGGAGAGAAACAGGGAGAGTGAAAAGACAGGCCAACTAAGAAACATTACTTACAAGTTCTTGGAAAGTGGTTAGGAACGCTGATCACTGCAAAAAACTTAAACTAGTTTCTCACGTTCTTCAGCAGCACTGCAGAGAGTAAATAACGTACCTGGGACAGAACTGATTTGTGTCAACTACATCTGTCCTAAAAAAACTAGTTCATTATATTCTAGGGACAGCTGAGAGCTTTTATCAATCTAATTACGCTTTTACATTTTACCCACATATACTCGGCACAAAAATTGTACAACGAGCCAGTATTTATGCAAATAAATTTGTCATAATTGATTCAAAAACGTTTATTCTTGAAAATATCAACAGCATTAGGCAATGTTATCTTGACTATCAAAGTTGAGTCGCGTCGTGTAGGCAGAGAGTTTTGTTGAATATTGCTGCTGCAATGCGAGGCGAAACGTCGGTGCTCTCTACCCCTACACTGTAACAAATTATTAGTAAATTTATGTCACCGATGTATAGGAGTGGTATTCAAGTAAAATGGTTTCCCAAGAGTGGTAACGTTTCTCTACAATGTTATCGTACATTTAAATTTAAGGCTCGTTTTGTGTCGCCATACTTAATTTTATTATTTTTCGCTTTTTTGGAATTCTAAGTTGAAAAATGTTAAATCGGTGATTATATCGCGACTTCTATTTATCTTGAGCTACAATACAATCATGGTAATAGAGCTAGTAATGTATAGTTAGGTCGCAATTTGTCCGTCAAATTATGAATGTAAAAAAAATTTGCCACACACATTGCGGTGTAATTATATGTTAACAGTTGAATAACAAGGTTTGTACTGAAGCGAAACGTGAATAGAATTTGAGGTGTAATCGCATGTTTTACACTTTACTTCTTAGAATTCCAAGAAAGCGAAAATTAATAAAATTCAATATGGTGACTGAAAGCGAGCCTTAATGATATGTTACCAGATATGGATAGTAACAATGGTAACCCGTTTCTCTATTTTCACACTGAAATATTGTAAGTGACTGATTCTGCATACGGGTTAAAACCTTTCCTTTCTGTATAGCTTTTTTTTTTTACTTTTTACGACGCGGATCTTCCTCGAAAGACAAGATACCAATCAGCAATGTTTGCGAAAGCTTGCGGACATCTTTAAGTATGAGATAAATTCAGTTGGCAAATATTGATGATTAAGTCTGCATACATAATTGCTGTTTTGTGAGTGGCAGCTCTGTATATTCTTAATCCTTCATTGGCCATGTACTCACTTTAAAGCCAGTATTATTTGTAACAAAATATTTTGTTTGTGTATTAAAACAGAGACATTTTATATAGCATCAGATGCAGTTTATTCAAATAAATCTTCGTATACCTCCAGATCAGCCTAAACAGGTTCAATTTTTTTTCAGTAAGTAAGCACTTTTTTCAGAAAACATTGACTCTTTCATAATAAGCAGAAGAAAAAACCAAATTTTAAATACAGCAACTTTTATGACACCATTTTAAAGGAATATACTTATCACAGCATAGTTATTAATGTTTTGCTGTGTTTTATTATGAATTATTTAACATTTTAACTTATTGGTAACATTTGACGATGTCATGCAGTTTAATAAAAAATATCAACCTATAAGGCTGTCTACAAATGCATCGCTGTTCAGTAATTTGACAAGAGTGGTAAATATACATGTGTCTGTTATGTAATGATTGAAAAAGTCATTTATAATTTGTATGACTCTGTGGACTTTATCCTGTAAAGAAACGTACTGTTTAATTATTGAAATATGTATTAAAACTCGTGAAAAGTGTCGACATTAAGGTACTGATTGCCACTTAGATAATCACTTTAGAAGTTTAATAGCGATGAAAGCTTCATACCGCCGCGTCGTACTGATCTCCATTCTGTACAGTGCGACATGACCTCCAGAGACATATTTGCACATTGTAAATATGAACAAGAAGTTACCAACGTAACAGACCAGCCTACTTTCCTCGAAGTGGGTTCAAATTAACACTGAATGTTAAAATCGTTTACGTATGCCTACGTCTAGAGATATCAAATGATAATATTAACTTAGACATATGATAAACGAAATACACAAGAGTTAAGTCAGTTTACTAAGTAATATATGCGTAGCCAGTTCGATAAAGTTCGGAGAAAAATTTTCTGGTATGTACATATTCTAAAGGTAAAAAATTATTGCCGTTTTCAAAATATGACCAACGGATGAGCGATATTCTCAAAAGTCTAGTCAACTTCGTAGAATGTGCATACCAAAAATAATGGACTTGGGAAAAATATTTCCTCGAATATGTCATACTATGCTAAAAATATAAAAATGATCGCCATTATGAAACTACGAGCACATAATTAACGAAATACACGAAAGTCAAGCCAGTATGCTAAATAGTATATGACAACTGATTTTAATAAATTTCGAAAAAAAATTCCATTGATTTGTCAAATTATTCTATACATTTTAAAAAATGCCTGCCGTTCTGAAAATATTAATATAAAGGGGAAGAAAAAAACGCAATAAATATCAAGTCAACTTACGAAGCTGTGTACCAAGATTATAAAATATTTAGAATTTTTTTCTGTTATTATAAACTAAAAACAAATGGCCGCATTTATGAAAATACAAACACAGGATGAACAAAATACATAAAAGGCAAGTCAGCTTACTAATTAATACATGTGTACTAAATTTGATGAACTTCAGATAAATATTTTCTGAGATTTGACAAATTATGCTAAAAATTGAAAAACTGTCGTCATTTTAAAATATAAACATAGGATGAACGAAACACACAAAAGCAAATATCAACGTACTATGACGCATATTTATATCAAGATTAATGAACTTCGACAAAATACTTCCCCAAATACGTCATATTACGCTAAAAATATTAGTGTTGCCATTATGAAAATATGAACGCATGATAAACGAAATACATAAAAGTCAAGTCATCTTTGTATGATGTATATGTGCACCAAGTTTGATACATTTCTGAAAAAACATTCCTAATATATGCTACAGTATGCTAAAAATATAAAAATGGCCGCCATTTAGAAAACATTATAGTATGATCAAAATACACAAAATGAAAGTCAGCTTTGTATGTAATAGGGCTTTATGCGTAACAAGTCTGAATAAATAAATATATTATATATTTATTTTATTAGATATGTCATAGTGTTATATTTCTCCCTTCACTCACCTCGCGGAAGCTCGGTGGCTAGGAAGGAAAATATACAATAAATGGAAGGTAGTAGAAATGATATAAGAAGTATGTAACATACAGTTTTGTAGATCACAGATGTAAAGAACTTACTAATATTCTTGTTGGGACGATCAGTTAATGTGTACGTCAAAGTGTTATGTATGGTAATAGAAACCCGAGCAAGACGTAGATTTAATACGTAATTGTATTTGTAACTTGACATTTATTGACATTATAGGTAACGGTAATACGACATTTAAAGATTCTACCTAATTATAATATATTTCTCACTTCAGGGTTATTTAATAAAAATTATAAAAACGACCATGATCAGGTTCTAGGATTGACCATTAGAGCTAACAGTGAATTAACATCCGCTTAGCAGAAAGAGGAGAGAGTTTTTTGGAATAAGAGACAAGTTTTTCACCGTACTGAATTATTGAAGAAATTTGTAGATCATTTAAGAATAATGGATGAAGAAGAACTTCAGTACAGTTTGACGTACATGACCAAACATTAAGCTCCAGGAGGAAGATTGATCGTCGCGGGTACCGTCATCGCTGGAAATGGTGTCATAGTTGAAGACTTGGTCGTCAGCCTGTTGTCCAACTTCGAGACCCGGTTATCTACGTTCCTGGATGTGTGTGTGTGTGTGTGTGTATATATATATATATATATATATATATATATATATATATATATAGAGAGAGAGAGAGAGGCCTATACGAAACGAGCTTACCCGAGAGGACGATTAGTAAGAGAAGTTTCAACTGGTTATTTATTACGAAGGTTGTTCAGAAGTAATTGGCTGACATCTCACAAATATAAAATTCAAACCAACATTAATTTCAGTGGAAAATTAGTCGGAATTTTACAACTACTACTGAAAATGTTTATAATAGAAATTTAAATCAAAGGATTGGGATGATAAAGTTAAAATACTATTGAATAGCCCTATTGGTAGACCTAGGACATGGTCTGGTAACAAGCATCCCAAGGTAGATGTAACATCTCATCGTCATTAGATAATCAGATACATACATGTTACACTTACGTATTGCAGTAATCCTTCAAATGTCTTCTATCAACGTATCTTTCTTATGTGTATTAATCAGGTTTATTATACACATAATTTTCAAGTAAATAATGGCATTAAATTATCTTTTAAATCAAAGATACTTGGTCTTGTTTCGTTTCTTTTACGTCAGTGTAGAGGCATTATAAATTTTCTTCATCACTGACAGGAATTTTTTAATGATAAATATACAGTTCTAATAAACCATAGTTATGTAACAAATATAATGTTACAGCTTTTTAAGTGAAAGGCTTAGAAACACAACAGCTACAAGAGTAGTAAGGAAGGAAGTAGAGATAGTACAGATAGGAGCTAGGGTAAGGATCACTCTCAGTCCTATCCAACAGAACTCGCCACGCTGGCTGTCGATGGAAACTAGTAGAAGGATCTTCGACGTGAGCCTCGAGCCGTGTCTGCAGTTCCAGGACGAGAGGTCTGGTCATCCTTGTAGTCGGAGAGCGTCTCCCTCTGGCCTCGAGCTTGTCCTTACCATTCTTCGCGCCCCCACCAGGAGGTCGTCAAAATCCCTCTCTTCTGATTGGTATTTTTCTAGGCCCAGGGCGGAGCCATACCTGCTGGCTCAAGACGGTTTTGCAAGGTACCTAAGACCCATTTAACTTCACGAACCATCAGATTCTTGGCCTACAATCAGTTGCGGCAATCGCCCTGATGTTTGGAGTAATTGTTTGTTAAACAACCGCTGGCCGCGTTCCTTTGCCAGTGCCACCGGCGTTGAAGAATTGTGAAACCGTAACAATACTCTTTTAAAAATAAAAAATGGCCGCCATTTTGAAAACATTAACATAGTACGATCGTAACACACAGAAGTAAAGTTAGCTTAATGTTTGGTATATGTGAACTAAATTTAATGAAATTCGGAAAAAGTATTCCCTGAGATTTGTAATACTATTTTAAAAATAGCCGCCAAAACGTAAATATGAAAACAATATGAGCGAAGTACACATATTTCAAGTCAGCTTTGTATGGAGTATACGTGTACCAAGTTTGATGAAATTCTGAAAAACATTTCCTAAGATACTTATGTGGCACTATACTTAAAATATAAAAAAAAATTGCCACCATTTCGATAACATGAACATAGTATGATTGAAATACGCAACAGTAATGTCACCTTTGTATGTAGTATGTGGGTACCACGCTCGTTGAAATTTTAAAATAATATTTTCTCAGAAATGTTAAAATATGCTAAAAATATAAAAAATGGCCGCCATTTTGAAACTGTGTATACTGTGTAAACGAAGCGCATAAAATTCACTTAAATATACTATGTGCTTTATGTGTACGGAGTTTGATGAAATTCTAAAATATGGTTCCTTAAATCGAGAAGTGTTAAAATGGCCGCCATTTTGAAAATATAAACAGAGCATAAACGAAATATACAAAAGTCAAGTATGATTACTAAGCACTCTACGTATACAAAGTTTGATTAAATTCGGTCCACTTGTTCTGAAATTTTTTGGGGGAGAGTTTGGGCACGTGCACACGTACACACGGACACACACAGTCACACAGACACGAATCTGATCTCATAAGCCTACTTTATCTTCTGCAGTAGGCTAAAATTGCTAGATAATCACGAACCGTATGGTATTCTGTTGTTTGAACAAAATTTACCATTAAATTTCCTACTAAGTGTATCTGGTTGAATTCGGTTGTAGGAATCATTTGTGTGATAAGCCAAAAGTAGCTGAAGACTTCAATATGACAATAGGTTGTGTCGATATGTTTTAATCCACTACACTATTTAAACGAAAGTATATATGAGCAAAACTTGCCTGTGACAATCGTTTTCAAGTAATTTTTTTAGCTACCAAAAGAGTGATAAGGCAGAGCCCCAAATTATGTGTTTTCCTGTCACGTGATATAATTGTGACATTCTTTGAATTACCGAAAACATAAAAATATTTTAATTTACATTGAACGCCTTGAGAAATAACAAGACAAATAAGTACCGCATCCAATAACATTACAGCGGGATAATTGAATACAACAAGCAACCTAGAAAATGCCACTTGAACAAAATGTTCTTCAGATTCATAAGCAGAAATGAAATTTGGTTCGCTAGTTTTGCTTTGAAATAACTACAGGGTTTGAAGTGGTTATAATAAATGTTGTAAGTAAGAGTAAGAGAGAGTTCCGCCACATAAGTGTATGGTGGGCATTTGACAGATTTGAGTGCTGTGTAGTGGAATGTGTTTAGCAGAGGTTGTCAGACTTGCATGACCTGACCTTCCCGACGGTCGTGCTTCATTCTAAGACTGGTCGATCCCGTGGCCATTGTGAAGTACAGACATAACCTCCTTAGATTTATTTCTGGGGACACATTAAGAACATGGTGTAGGCAGAGACGATACGTGATGTACAACACTTGAGTCAAGAAGGCATTATCGCAGCAGACGAAGCCATACCAGCTGTCATGTTGGCGCGAACATGGATGGAGATTGTATATGAGGCTATTGGTATCAAAAGGAGCAATCTCCATTTATTTTCGAAATTGAGACAATCTCCAAAATTAAAGTTAAATTATCTAATGAACAATTAATCATACTTTGGCTACCTTGAATACTCACATAACATTTTTGTAATGAATATGTAAGGCAAAACCCATCCCGACAGTATGGATAGAACTGCATTAGATGAATAATGACTTCTACTGTACATTTCAGCACAGTGAAGATAGCTCCTTTTGATACCAATAGCCTCATATAGTTTGGACGTGTGCAGGGTCACAAATACCGCGCACATTGAAGTAGTAACTTGGAGGTATGACCTCTCTTCTCATGAAGTTGTTTCAGTAACGTTGCATTTACTTCGTATCGAAAACTGCTTGTGTAACACCGGAGTTATTTTACAATCATCATGAACCCTCAAATTCGATGTGCTGAACCTACTTCTGCAGTAAAGTCGGTTGGGCATCAGCTGGTGGGAGTCCAGTCCGGGTAATGTTTGTCACAGTTTCTTTTGCTCCTTTCAATATTTACGTAAGTTTCTGCTTCGGTTCCAATTGGTTTCACTGCCTAAGAAATGCTACGATTAATCGACTTCATTAGCTAATAGATCGACGTTATTTACTTATAAGTACGGGTAACTAAGCTTACTTGTTATTTTGATAACTTTCCCTTAATGTTAGACTTTAACAATTGCTGGTTATGTAAGATTGGTGCCAAAACCACCTTCCGCTTTAAAATAGCAACCTAGCTCTTCACTCGAGTTACACGACCGACAGAGGAGCCAGATAACACAACCTGGCGGAAATTAACTGGCAACACGAGTTGCGGTCGTAAACTGCTCCAACTCGACGTCTGCCCCTGTAACGAGCAGTTGGCGACAGTGACGATCAAGCGACGAGGCAGTAAAGCGACTTTAAGAACACTTGACGGATATGGTCGACAACCAGGTCACACCACCGCAACTACGTCACTTACATATAGGCCATTCAGGTTCAAGTGAGCACCTGGACATTCCTCTTTAAACAATTTTCAGCTAACTTGGACATTTCCGCACTATACAATCATGAACATAATTTTGACCTTTACTTTTCACACACGATATTTGTGAAGTGGAAATTCTAAATGATGAAAGTGCCAAAAGATACATAATTGAGTTTATTTCATCAACATGAACTACGTGCCAATTCCTATGTTTTGTTTTAAGAGCTTAGTCTCAATAATTGTCCTAATACTGTAGTTTTTATGATCGTTGACAAATTGCATGCCCCATATGTACGCGTGCTTTTGCATAGCTTATTTTCCTTTTTGCTTAAAAACATATTTTTGAAACTTAGGTAGAGTCCTCCAGCTTGTGGGACTGTGAATTTCAAGAATGCCTCCCTCTGATATTTAATACCTGACACAGCACCTTTAAATCCCAACCCAAATTATTTCTTGACAGTCCAAATATGTAACGTTGAGATGTGATATTAAATAATGCAACTGGCATTGCGTATTAATTAACATTTACTCAACGTAACTATTACAGTTGTTTTGGGATACAAGTTCTTACATTTAACATAGCGTCTAATATAGTCAATGTTCAGTGACGGGTGACTATCAAGTGGCCAACGGATGGCTACCCTTGGATTTGTAAAGTTACTTCACCTGACAAATGTTTCCACTTTTAACTGAGAGTAATTTCGCCCACGTCCGTTAGGGCAAAAACAGTCGTCGTCACCCTACCTTTATCACGTAGAGGCTTCTTTAAAGAAGAGTTCGCATCCAACGTCATATCCGGAGTCGTTGAGGGGCGCCCCTGCAGTAGAATTGGACATGCAGAACGCCGAGGAGCGGTTACCATTTTGTCGGTCTCTCGTCCAGATAATGAAGTTCTGCTTGCAAGAAGATAAGCCGCCACTGACGTAACCTTCACTACAACAGCTGAGAATATCTCAATTAATATTGTATGAAATCTACAAATGCTCAGACATGTCCTCAGGTGGGTATAGACGAGACACATTTTGCCTCGCAGTTGCTTCTGACCAGTCCAGTTGACGGCTCTCAGCGTAATACTTGCCGCGCACACGTCGCCTGCAACCTACCACGAGTTGTGGTGCACCCAAGCGTCACCCGTCCAAATTAAACCACTCCATACAATTATTAAATAAATTTACTACTCTAGATACAAACATTTAATTTTACATTTACGCCGGCGTATAAAAATAATAAGTTAGAATAATAAAAGTTACTATCGTATAGCCAATCAGCAGGACTATCCTACTGTAAACACGACTAGAAGCTGAAACGTCATACATTGACTCGTGACGACACACACGTCACAAGCTCATTCAGAATTTCCACTCTATATTTACAATTGCGTGCGTTAGGATATACGAATTGGCTAAAAATATTGGCTAAAAATAAGCCAAGAAAAGGTGTTCAAGTGGTCACTTAAACGTGAATAGACTATAGTTGGTCATTTGAAGCTCTCATTACTTGTACTTCCGGGCAGATAATATGCAAGTTAATTACTGAGACAAACAAGTGACTAAGTCAATTAATTTTATGGGAAAAGCACATAAAGCACTTTGTTCGGTGCTTGTACATTAAGGTGTTTGTTGCATTAGCGTAAATGTACTGTATTTTATATGATATAGGCTGTTTACAGACTTAATATTTATGAATGACGACGTCAGTATGCAGCGAAACATAAAGGTTAGCTTTACTCCTACGTAAGCTTTCCAAACTTAAGAATTGAATTTATATTTTGCAACACTTATATTAAAAACTTTGATAAATAAAGCTACTGTTTACACATATGTAAAAATACGATTTTCAAACAGTATTTATTGCTAACGAGATCTACATCGTACGGGAAAACTGAGGTACAACCGTCCGCCTCATGAAATATATTTATATACGTATGTGTATATGTATGCGTGATTAATTTTCATGTAACATTGAAGATACGTGAAGATTGCTTCTTATTACTGTACAGGTTAGTACAATTTTTGCATAATGGTTTTCTTGTCAACTGTAAAACTATATGCGATGGGAATGTGAAAGGATAAGGAAAGCACTTTTTTTTTTCATATTGTTCACACAGAAATTTTTTTTTTTTTCAAAATTTTGTATTTGAATAACTCATTTTCCGATGTTTAGCTACATAGTATTAAAAATAAATATATATTCTAAGGAAGTGTGCATTTATCAAACAAAACAGACATATTGCTACACTACACTGAGGAAAATCTCTTCACTGATATTTGAACTTTATGACATCAGTTTTCACAGTCATTTTTCCTCTATACAGTAAGTTCTGAAAAAATTGAACTTTATTACAAAAACATCAACTTGAGAATCTTAGTACGATTAGGTTTATTAATCAAAATATAATCTTTTTGAATAGATAATGTTATGTAGCGAGATTAAAACATTATTATTAATCCGTACTCACTTTTTAATCTAACTTTTTTTGATGTTTTCATTGCATGTAACAGCAACGTCAAAATATGGAGGGGAGGGGGGAGTTTAAAATAAACTAATGAATTTATGGAGTCAAAAGTAATTAAGTGCTTTTCATTTGACCTTATATTGGCAGTCATAATGTGATTCGGAAGATATTGCTGAGAGACACGGACAAAATACTGACAATCAGAATTCTTTCCATGATGTTTTTTAGTAACACTTGTAAATTTGTGGATTTATTTTGTAGCCCTGGAAAACAATTCGATAAATACATTTTAGTCTTTAATAATCTATTTAAGTGTATAAGATATATTTCAAAATTTTGTAACATTACACTTAATTAAAAATAAAAAAATACCAACCGAACACTTAAAACGATACCTTCAAAAGTAAAAAAAAAAAAAAAAAAAAAAAAAAATAATTATTCTAATTATTACTAACCCTTAAATACTTTGGTGGACCGCTAATGAAACGAGAGAGGTAGTAAAGCCCGAAAATGACGTATTAATCCAAAGCTAGCATTTTAATGTAGCCTAATTTAACTTTTGGAGTTGTCTTTTATAGTTGTCAAATAGGTCCACACAGCAAACGTAAGTTTTGTTGTAGTTACTGTTTCCTTTTCAAGTTTCGTATTGTTCTTTATATTTCAATATATTGTTTTATGTGTCCTTTGTTTCTATTTTTAATTTTTGTAGTATTTGTTACTTTTTAAACCTAAATACTTCTACATTTATTGTAAACAACGAATTATAAATAAAAATGATAATTTTTTTTTAAACAATTTCAAAGATTTGAAGCATTTGTTTTTACGTTGAACGTACTAATGTTCTAGTACACAATTATTGACATAAATACACTCAACGATTTAACGTCATTTTTACAACATAAAAGTGAATAAACATCACAATACGAATAATGCCTTCTGGCCAACAATATTCACAAACTGAAATATTCATCTTCTGAAATTTTTGTTTCCAGTAAGGAATATCTTAGAAACAGGAGGGGGGGGGTTGTTTATACACGAAACTTTTTATGTTTCTGATTGATGTGTAGTACTGCTAACATAGGCCAAATGGTATTAATGTTTGGGATATAATTTTATTAGTTGAATGTATAAATGTAACTTAAAACAACAAATGAATGCAAAGTTCTACTAATATTTATAATTTACGAAGTATGTTTAAAACGAATACAAAACAATTAGTTACTCATTTATGAGCATGTATTGAAAACTAAACAAATTGTTCGAAAATTTGTATTTCGTAACGATCACGTTACAACGTAAACAACTAAAAACTTCTGAAAACTAATTTCGGTACTACAAATGAACTCTTCATTTATGTGTACTGACCGGGTGAGTGACAGTTGTAAGAATGCGTGTGCTATGTACCATGTTCTAGCGTGCAATAATAGCTCGGTGGATGGAATTTCAGTAAACGCCATTTACGTATTCTGTTGTATCCGAAAACCAGGTTAGGCTGAACCCTTTTCTCCACGTCATTTACCTCGAGTCTAGATCTTAGGTTGAGCAATTGGTGTATAAAGTACTGATTAAATAATTAATATCGTTTTATTTAGTGTAAACCAGAGTTACGCCTTGGAGATAGCTTCGGTGAGTTCAATCCTCAAAATTTATTGTTAGAGACATAACATCTCGTTTATGCGACACGTTATTAAGGGTAAGAAGTATCATGCAGGAGGGGCTCACCTAGCCTTGAAGCCAGGACTACTCGCAGCCAAAGGTGATGCGCACCGTCGCTGCACAGAATAACTAATACTATGATAAGTGACAATGTGAAGCTTTTACTATTATCGAACCAGCTCTCGGGGCGTGCAGGAATATAAGCAATTCCACGCGGATTTGAGTCATTGGTTTATATCACTATTCGTAGTGCTTGAGACATTGTAATTAGCTTAAATAAGAATTAAATATTTAAGAAAGGTAACCGAGAATAACCGACACACAAAATCAGGTAATAACTAACTCTGTTAGAAGCTGTTTTTAAGAATAAAATGTTTTAAACCCTAAAAAGGCGCCTGATATCTTCAAACCGTTAACATACATGTGTCGAGAGTTTTTAATGTAGCCGTATTTTTTTTCGCCAAAAAAGTTAAACAATTTTAGCTAATTATCGAATCAATTTAAATTCCATTAAAAAAAATAACCAGCAGAAACTATTTTTTTCCGAAAAATTAGGCTTTATGATAAACAAGTTTAAACATAATCTATGAGACAATTTCAAGAAACCTGTTATATTATGTTTAAGGATAAAAATAATGCTATACGCAAAAACATTAAAATATAAGCCAATCTTTTAAAGAGATATGCTTACTAAGCTTGTATTAAAGAGTTTTAAAGGAGAGTATGGTAATATATGATCTTCTTAATAGTTAATTTTTAAGGACAACTATTTCATAGAAAATAATACTGTATTAGCAGAATATTTTGTAATATTATAGTCATGTGAGGAACTCTGCAAACATTTTTATTCTTATACTGAGAACATTTAATCTTTCCTAACGAAATTTGAACATTCTAACTGCTTTCTTACTCACTTAATTGCACTGTCATACGTGAGTTTTGTTTTGAGCTCAAATTACCGCGAAATAACTGTATTTTTGGCCAACAGTTTAAACGAAAACGTAATATAGTCCCAATTTTATGCCTGAACACGAAAACGCATGATTTGGTTTTAATTACGAGGCAGTGAAATTTTTTCTTCTAGCTGCGTAAATAAAATTAACAATCAAAGATTATATATATATATATATATATATATATATATATATATATATATATATATATGTAGTATATATCTTTCATTTTCTGCGTTCTTTGATGAAAGGACATAGTAACTATATACAAGTAGACGTCACGTTCAACTTTTGTAATTTTCCTAAAGTTAACTTCATACTTGTGATATACATATACTATGCTAACATTTACGTTATTTATTACATACGAATGTTAGAAATAAAAGTTTTCTTTCAAAACTGAATGCATATTTTGTTAATTAATCACAATATAGTTTCTCGGAATTTAAACTTTTTATTGAAAAAACGGAAAACTCAATAGTATACAGTGCATTTTGATCACCTTGCTAATTACAACATTTTAGCAGAGAGCTCAAACTCAATTGGCTATGAGCATTACATAATAACAACTGAATTATCATAATTTTTTCTTTCTCAATTACAAATCCCTAACTAGCCATACATCACGGGATGACTGTTATTTGTGTTGTTGTGGATGGTCGTGACGAAGAAGAAAACAGCTTGAGTTAGTCGGTGTGTGAAGGAGAACATTATGAGGGGCAACCTTTCACAACCAAAACATTTCCACTTTGTAAAATTTTACAGGAAAGCGGAAAACTGGAATGTTTGAATACTAAGGAAAATATAATATGACAGGTTTATTACTGTACATGTTGCGGTCAAATAATGGTAATTAATATGATATGCCATTTAAATATATTATGTAATTTATTGAGGAGTTGTGATGGCCATTTCTAGTTCCGAATAAAATTTGTGGACAAGCCTTGCTTTGGAAGTAGGAAACATGTCACATGCGGCTTTCGTTAACTATAATCTTTCCAAATGTATAGGTACCAGCTATTGTATTATTGTTATAAATTCACAGTTACAGTGTGGAGAGAACTTGTCTTGTTTTGAATGGCGACACTTTTTTTTGCCTGGTTTTTAAAAGGGCCATGATAAAATCAAATTACGTACTCGTCTGTGTCTCACCAAGCTTATATAGAAAATACGTTTAACACATTTACTGATTTTTGTGGACATGTACGGTTCTGCAAGTGTGCCTCTCATAGGATTGTGCTCGTGCAGTGCGTGTTGGAGCCTGTGTGTTTGTTGCTACAGAGGAAGGGGGGGATGTAACAAACCATGAAGCGAGTAGCTAGATATACACTTTTACCGCAGAGCACTAAGTCCTCGCCTGATTCTTTTAACCAGCTGGATTCAATAAATAAACCTTTTGGACGACAGATGCCAAGAATAATACCCCGCCCTTATTCGCAGAGCGCTGAGTTGGCACAGAAGACTTTGTACATGTGGCCTTTTACATAGTATTTCAAGCACTCAGACTTTTACTATATTTGTAGAAACCGTGATGTAAATTCTAATCTTCTATAAGTTTACGAATTAAATTTATATTTATTCAAATATAGTAATCTGAAAAAGCCGTTGCTACCAGTTCTGACTGGCCCCAGAAAACATGCTTTAAACATGCCTACTAGTATTTAAACACATAAGTATTGATTCAGTTATGTTTACTTAACAAATAAAGACGTTGGGAATAATTTTAGCAGTTTACCGTAAAAAAAACGTATGCCTATGTCACGAAAAACACATCGTTTATGCGACCGGCAAGGACTTCTTTGAATGTTGTTTTCGAACGACCGTTCCGACTCGAGGCTGTAGTCAACAAGAGTTTTCCAAGCTACGTAAAACAGTTCACTGTTGAAATTAAACTTGAACCCCTCGTCTGTAAAAACAGCGAACTGTCAACCGACATAATTAATGCCGTGCTGAGAAGTGAGAAACGACAAAGCGTTTTAAGTTAAATGTTGACACAGAGGAAAATTATGTCACTTTTATTTTGTTGCATTTCCTCAAAATAATTTGCGTTTTACTATGTAATTGTAATTTATATGCGCAGACCATTTTACAAGAAAAATATAACTCCGTTAAATACAATACTTTATAAACCTTTGTCGTTTACACAGTTCTTGAAGAAAACTTAAAATAAAAATGCTAATAACTTATTTGCAATACAGTTTTGGTACAACGTTAACATTTCATTCTTGACCTATTTACAAAAAAATTATGAAGAAGTGGTATTTATGACACCTATGTAATTAATCCAGTATTACGTGTATGCATATGAGAGAAATATACAACAGAAATCTCTCGTATGCTATAGTTATAGAGTTATATTGTCATGAGGTAATATTTTCACGCGTTCTGAGTCTACAGTAAATTATGAGCAATTTTTTTTACTTAAAGGTGTAAAAATTTTCAAAACAATATTAAAATCATTTACGCAGTTATATTGTCATCTATATATCTGGTAAATGTGTTCACAACATGAAATAATATTACTATTAAAACTGTACTCGAAAATACGTTGTCTGCGTGTGATGCTATCTCAAACTATGTGATACTAATCTAAATGTTTTCTGTCTTAAAAATCAAATGTTTTCAAAATTCCGATTATATATATATTAATGAGTGTGTGTGTGTGTGTGAGAGAGAGAGAGAGATACAGAGACATATTAGCTAGGAACAAGGATATATTTCTTAGTGTAAAATTATTCGCGGGCCGCTGAAACCAGTTGGCGGGCCGCGGGTTGAAGACCGCTGCGTAGAGACAGGATGAAGAATGACGGCTACAAAGCAATGACAGGCTGGCTAGGACGGGATGCCAGCAGCTCCTCAGACTGGATGCTGGAAATGTACGTGTCTCTGTACAGATACGTGCAGGCCAACCTCTCTCACAGCTCCGACGTGACGTGATAAAACTTGACGAGACAGGAATGTGCCGAAAACAAAGCCCGCCACGAAGAGGAGAAATATTCGTGACGAAGACAATGAAATGGAATTTAACGAGGCGTTATTTTCACGAGATATCTGCTGCTGGCTCATAATACATGTGTTCTTTTATATTTTGTAAGGACTTTAATGTAAAAAAGTGGTGCGTTGAGATTTATTAAATGGAAAATCCAGGGTGTTTCAGTAAAAAAAAAAAAGATAAAAAATGTGTAGAAAAAATTGTTTCTCAGTAAGAACTTAATTTAAAGCAACCTACGCACTAAATAACTTAAAAATATGCAATGTATTTTAAAACTTTATAAATAACTTTGGTTATTACATTGAATTCAAAAATGTACACAGTGAATAGTTTATGTCCCATGTTGACATCTCCCTCGTCATTTTGTTCGAAACGTCATTGCGTGGTAATAAACCAGAGGGATTTATTTCCCAAACACGTACTACTCCGACATTTTCCTCGTAATGCGATTGCGTAGCAATATACCGAGAAATTTATGTCTTGAAATACACACTACTCGATATCAATCTATTGTGTTCTACAATAATTGTGGGTGATTGAATACTCTGTCGAGAAGATACATTTTTTGTAAGTATTTTCAGAATGCAGGCATGTCGAATTTTCGGTAATCTTTGTGAGTTTTTAAATCAAACCAGCTGCAATGTACACATAAAAACAACCCTAAACACATTTACTAATTGCGGTTTTGCTCAAAATTTCATGACTACTAAAATATATTGTAATTACATAACCGGTTAATTTTTAATCACGCAAGGAATTATGAATGATTACAATCTTTTAAACTAACTGCTCGTTTGAAGTACTTTTATTTGCACACTTAGAATGGAATTGTCGCCAGCAAAAAAAAAAAAAAAAAGTAAAATACGGTTTCTTGTTACTAATCATTACGCGTCGATAAGATAATGTACACTTTATACTGGAATATTTTCTGCATGAACATTCCATATGTTATGATCCTGGAATTCCTGAACTGCCACGAAAATTATGCAAATATCTGCACAAGGCAAAATCTTGCTATAACTTATGTGTACATGATACCAAAGGACGCAGAGCTATAATATCGTATATTGAAAAGATTTTGAAAATATGCCCAAAATATGTTCTTACATCCGTAAATTGAGTACAGTGGGAATAACGATACCCTGAAAATCGACATTCCCAAGTAAATATCTTTAAATATAATAACACCTGCTTTGTCTTTTGTTGTTTATACACTACTGCTACCGCCACTGCCAACGTATATTATTTCTTATTTTACATTCAGAAACCTCAAATTTGTAATATGAAATATGAAACATAACAATTAAATTCTAAACATTGGACTTTTAGTATTTATATAAGGCATTTATTTGATTTACAAACCGTTAGAACTATAACCAGAATCAACTGCAACGGCGTTCCTAAAGCATAACTTAATATCTCTAATTTAGAGCTGATGTACCTCTTTGTTTTCAGTAGTACTATAGTTCAAGTTGACTAGCATTTATGTATTTCAATGCGCGAGGTTATCGGCGATACAGAACATCTAAATACAGTTAGTATTTTTGGACTATAATTGCGTTCGATTTTTCGGTATCTATGAGTACACTTCGATAACATGCAAATACTTAGAAACGTGTATAAGTATGCCAGGCCAAGGGCAAATTTAAAAATCAGAACGCGATAATGAAGCACTGTGTTTAGATCAAACTTATCCTGATTTTATTTAATAATTAAGTCAACTGATTCGAGACACGTCCAGAGCATTTCTAACAATCTTCTTACTTAAAAGTATATTTCATGCCTGAACATATTATATGATATATTATTGCAACCAATGTGTTAAAAAAAACAAATGTTGAAATAAATTACTTTTCGATGGATCAATTACAAAACAAAACATTACCAACCTTAATTTATAAAATACTGGCCATCAAATATGTAATTACGAATTTTTAGTCCACAAAAATTAGGAAATAAGAGTGTGTATTCCTTTTGAAATATAACGCAAACCAGTTGTTTATTAGAAAGAATAACATTCAAAACGGTTACATAAGGAATTAATTAATTTTAATTTAACTTCTGTGTTGCTTGTAGGAAAGTTAGGTGGTTGGCAATAGGAAAGGTTTTTAGTAGTGCTCTTATCATTACCTCTATGGCTGTGAGTGCTAGGATACGTATAAATATGGTAGTAACTATGTGATCGTTATCAGAATAGATTGAATGAATAATGACGACTAATAAAATGAACAAGGCGATATAATGCTCATTACACTTCCTGTTTAAATTTTGTGGTTGCCAGCTACAAAAGCAAACCGCTTGAATAGAAGTAGACGTAAGGTTGAATTATAGGCAATTTGTCTTGAAAGTAAATAAAACGGTTAATAAACGTGTTTACCGTACCCTTAAAACAGTCATAATATAAAACAAGTGTAACCTCACACACACTTTTTTTTACAAAATAAACTACTTTCGTAATATAATTTATACAAATATAATACGGCCCAGCACACTTAACTATTATATATTAAGCTTACTTTTACCACACTTTTGAAGAATTATAACATTTAAATAGAGACACATGAAAACACATATGTCGGTAAAAAAAATTACAATGCACATACAACTGGAAACTTCATTTGCGACAGTAAATCATAAGTACTACGTATAATTTATACAAAATAAAATTCGTATGCAATTTGAAAAGATAATATTGTCTAAACATTAAAAATAGCAATATAAATGAATTGCTATTAAATGTTTTAGTGGCAGTTTAAGATTTGAGTGTCTACATTTTACTATAAATACCCAACAAGAATAACCTTAGTGTGAATAGATTTTTTACAAGCTAAATTACCAATTGCAGGAAGAAGGGTGTGATGCCATAGTGCACCAAAATAATTTCCTTATTTTGAAGAATGGACAAGTTTTCTTTTACCGTACATTAGACGTATGTATGACTAAAAAATACGATAAATTAATGCAATAATGAATACGTAACGTAACAAATACTGAAATTTAAGGTTCATGACTAACTTATATCAAATTTTTCCTGACATTCAAGAAAATGTACTTGATTCACTAATACATCAGAACCTCAAATTATTCCTTAGTATTTCAATTTCCTCACTTTCTGGTTTGAATTGAGTGTCCGTCTGAAAACTGATCTAACGTTATGTTTAAATGTCGTAAATTTTGCTAATTATTCTTTTATCACGTTATCTGTCTTCTTCCTCAACTGTAATTAGTTAAGGAATCTGTCTGCCTAGCTCGCTGCCACGGAGATTAAAAGGGGAACAAATATGAAACGTAAATACTTCCATGTGGATCAACTTACATCATCTCTTTCGAACAAAAATGGTCAACGAAAAATTTGCCAAAAATATTTCAGTAGAAAGAATTAAGAAATATTCGGTCATATTCTGTTGTAAAATAATCATCATAAAATTTAATACGTGTTAAACAAATTAAGTTCTTCAAGTGTCAGTTTTATTAGAATTATTCCACAGTTTTGCTTCAAAGAGCTACCTTGAAAACTGATCAATTTGGAAGTAATGAATTCCAAAATCGATTCTCTAGTAAACTCAGTGTCTGCACACTTAGTACGCTGAACACTTATGTTACAAAATTTGATGAAGCTTTAATAATCATTCATTTTTGAGAACGTTCATAAAGTCATCGAAAACTATATTCCTTATCTTCAGTATATTGTATAGAACCAAGTACAAATGTAAGAATTATGTTTAAAAAAAAAGAATATATATATATATATATATATATAAGAAAGTCGTGTTAGTTACACTATTTATAACTCAAGAACGGCTGAACTGATTTGGCTGAAAATTGGTGGGGAGGTATCTTAGAACCAGGAGGACATAGGATACTTTTTATCCCGTTCGACCGCGTTCCCGTGTGACGTCAAAGAGAATACAAGTCACTATAAAGTGTGGTATAACAAAAACTTATATGACATGGAATAACAAAACGCATATGACAGCTAAACATAATTTTGTCTATGGATAAGTATGTTTGAAAATTGGATAGTTATATATTTTGTCAGAAATCAATAATCAGTAATTTGTATTCTCTTTGAATCATCGACAGTGCCGCGACCAAGACGATCGAATCTTTCCTGACAAAGCATGTTCACGGGTAGGAAGACCATCTGCGTTGTTTGTTCTTGCGCCTGATAACAAAACAAATGAAGAGTGCAACCTATGCACCAAAATACATGAAAAATAAAGAATCATTAAAATACTTAATCCAAAATCTGCTTATTTATTGCCTCTAAGGCGGAACAGAGTTCGCAGGGCCAGCTAGTATTTTGTATAAATAAATTATTAAGAAAAATGTAATAATCTAAATAAATTACTTTATATTTTGCATTTCCAATTTCAAAATTGTGTTATATAGTCACTATAATATAACCGCTATAATCCTCAGGATGAATAATTAAAGGCAATAGTACACAATACACAGATTTATGTAATTAACTATGAGGTATGCACGTAGTAACTTTTAAATTTTATTACAAAATTCATAGCAATATCAATTAAACAGTAAATTGTGTAAGCCGAATTTTCGTAATTGCGTTAAAAACCTAAGCAATATTATCTTTTTATTCGTTTTAAGATTTTTATTACGTTCCCTTCGATGTCAAATCACAAAACTAACAAACACATTTAAAACTCAGAAATTTTTTTTGCAGTTGAACCATCCTGAAGAAGTTATTTTTAAAAGATGCTTGCAATGGGGACAAGATGATAACCACCTTAAGCAGGTTCAGAGAAACTCGCGAAATGTATTGTTCGGTGGTAATCACAGCTCTGCGTATTCGTAGTTACAAGATATTACTACGTGCAACCTCAATCAAAACTTTATGCTGTTAGTTTTGCTTTTGTTGGCTCGTCGTTTGAAATAAACAGAAAAAGAGTCGAATTTATGCTGCAGTCTCGTTTTTCTTTTCTTTTCAGCTGTCATGTCCAGTCGTTATATTAAAATGTATTTTCGGAACTAGGCCAACTTTTCGCGAGTTTACTGCTCGCGTAATTAAAGTGTTTCGCTTCCGTGGTGTTGTTATTCTGGGAGAGCTTAAATATCTTGCTTATGTAGAACGGCGATAGGGCATAAAGGAAAAACAGCGCGGAAAAATAAAAATGAACAAACCGTCCTTGAGTTAAGCTGGGTAGAAAAGCCGGAAAATGTCGTGTACTTAATATAACACCTAGAAAAGAAGATTAAAACATTAAAGAGTAGAAAGATAACACCTGGAGGAGACGAAAATGTACAGAAAATATTCTATCTGAAGTATGAAATAAGAAAATTTATCGTGGACTTTTTTATAGCAAATCGGGTACAGAGGGGAGAAAATAAAAAAAAGTAATTAAATTTTTTATGTTCTGCTTTCACAAAAACGCTATCTTTGAATTTCTGAATGAAATATCGTAGTTAGCTGCAAATTTTTAGGTAAGTTGCTACGCTAAACTCTAAAGCCCGGTACACACTATCCTTAATCTTCTTCTCAATTACTTACTTAACTCTGTTTATAAAATTCGATTACAATTTCATACCAGAATTATGAAACAAAACTTCTGTGTTGTGTACACACTATTTTCAGTTTCAGTAAATATAGAAGAAAAATATATCTGTGATGTAGGTTGCTATATTCCATGAAGTGTAATTGTAAAATTCCCGAAAACTATTTCACAATACAAGATATATATGTAATTGCTAAATAAGTGAAACAATCTTTAATTATTTAGGTTTTGTAAACTTCGATGGTCTTTTGTTCAGTAGGAAACCAGAATTTTATTTCTATTCAAATGTTATTGGCAACCCTAGGTCATTCGGAATAAAGTGAGCACTAAAGATTTAACCTTTGAAAAAAATAATACTAGCTGTTACTGCATATAAGTCAACATTAACAACAGTTACATTATTGTTTGTATGGTTGGCAGCGAATAATTGCACGTAGTTCCGTGTATTTTCTTAATTGAATACAGCATTAGTGAAACAACATCAAATACAAACTTCCTCTCTGTATTTAATATACTTTAAAATATTTATTTAAGTTCTTACTGACGTATCTGCGGACTGTATAGTTTTATTTAAATAGCGCCAGCACAAAGCGACGCAACCGAGTCGATTATCGTTGGCACATGCCGCAAATGCTTCGCTTAACAGAGTCAGTTTAAAATTTCACCGACAGATGTCATCAGAGTTAGTGCGTCATTCAGTTTGTTTGTCCGTTGTGTATTGAATATGGGTTTCTGATAAACACATTCAAAAGTATTAGAAGTGACTGTTTATGAATATCATTGGTAAATTATGTGAAGTCACTAGTCATGTAAGTTGTTATGTTTTATGATCGCCAGCCTGAGTATCTGGAAATAGAAACAGCATTTTCCCCCCTGTTTCACACATTAAGAAAATACGTTATTTATTGTTTCTCTTTACGTGCGTCGTCGTCGTTCACTGCAGTATGCTGAACGAAACTTGAATTCTTGAGTTGCGTGTGTCGTGTGTGTTTTTAGTGGCGGTTTTAATTTAAAAGTTTGAATATACTGTGCATGCATTTACGAGATTCGTAACGGTAATAGTGCCGTTAGAGTAGATGCACAGAAACCAGTGATATAAGACGTTTACTCGCATGTATTTATAACTAAGATTACTACTGAGTATTGAACATATTCAACACCCGGGCATTTAATGAGTACATATTGTAGCTAAAATTTATCGGAGCAGTGTAACGTAAATGTAAACATTGTAGAAGTCTATGTAAATAAAAGTACGTGGCAATGTTGATGTTTACATGTAGCGGAGATATAAACTGGCAGAAAATAGAAATTAATCAGGGCTTTTTCGAGTGCTCACTTTATTCCGATTCACCTATAACAGGGGTGTCATTTGGGGCCACAGGGGGGGGGGTGGCAAACGTCCCCCCCCCCTGGATTTAGAATTTTATGTGTATAAATATATTTTTGTATTTTTAAATTTAAATAATTCTAACTTAAGCACATAAAACTGAAGTTTTATTATTAAAGTATCTAATTTATACATGCTTAGTTAATAAAAAAGATGCAACAAGGGGTCACTGTCGCCTGAAAACAAAATCTTGCCCCCCCCCTAGAAAAACCTGAAATGTCGCCCCTGACCTATGCTTGTGTACTTCGCAGGCGCGGTGGCTGAAAATGTGCATTGCACATGCACGTGAAGTATACTGCGATGAAAAATAGGACGGGCTCTATCTGTGCAATTAAGTACGGAATTCTGTGTAGAACCAGCGTAGTTGCGGTACTCACTGCCGCAGTGTTACTTGTAATGAATTTGATACGGAATTCTATACTGAATTATGGCTAGTGTGTACCGGGCTTAAAACAAATTATTTTTAGCTATAGAGACTTAACCTCTTTCTTCCCGGACCTTTATAAGAGCTTTCTAAAAAATATGTGACAGTGTCAATGTCCTTGTGAAATTATTATTAACAACAAAAAAATTTAACAAATACAAAATCTTAATTTTTTATATGAAATATAACAATGGGTCAAATTTGGCACACTGGGGTTTTAGGGTAACTTATTATGAAACTTGTTTTTTGA
>PNEQ01130646.1:0-16658 GCA_003012365.1 Medauroidea extradentata | reverse complement strand
AGAGTGTGAGAAAGAATGAGTGAGTGAGACAAAGTGAGTGAGTGAGTGAGAGAAAGTTAATGAGTGTGTGTGAGAGAGAGTAAGTGAGAAAGAGAATGTGTGTGAGAGAGAAAATATGAGAAAGAGAATGAGAGAGAAAGTGAATGTAAGAGAGTGAATGAGAGGGAGCAGGGGTGAATTCATGGGGGGGGGGGGGGAACTGGGCCCCCTTCCCATTTGACCTTTCATGTATAGTTTGTCTGTAAAATATTACAAATTTTTAAAGTGGTTTATTAATTTTTGTTTAAGAAATGCCTTAAATAGCACCAAATTGCACTTTAAAAACTAAATTTTTTTGGGGGGAGGGTCCTTGGACACCACCCCCTTCTTCGACTTGGAGTGTGGACCTAGAGCTGGATCTGTCACAGAGAGAGTGTGTATGTGTGAGAATGTGAGTGAGATAACAAGTGTGTGTATGTGAGTGTGTAAATGTTTGGTTGTTTTTGTGTTTGTGTGTGCGAGTGTAGCCAACTGGGAAGAGATAAAGCTTAAAAAATTGTGGGGAAAAAAATAATGTAATGGAGAAGCATACGTTTCTGACAGACCTATACAGGGATGGATCTAGGTTTTCCTTCGTCTGGGGCAAGAATTGTAATTTGTGTTCCTCCCCCCTCCTTACCCACTTTTTCCATAAGTTCAGTCAACCCAACAGTAATAAACGTATCTCGCATACGTTGTTTTGAGCTCTCGTAAATAACAGTATAACATTTTAGTAGAAATACATAAAACCTGTTTTTGCTTTCTGCCATTAGCAGTGTTTTAAGTGTGCATTCTAATTATAAATACTGTATTTATAACATTATATGGCACCACCAGCGCCCCCTCTAACCCAGCACTCAGGGCAGTCTGCCCTCCATGCAACCTTCCTTTCTCCGTAGATCTGCCCCTGGACCTAAAATTCCTTGGAACTGTTCACTCTGATGACAAATATCAAGGTCACTATTTGGTTATTTGGTATGAATTTCTGTATCTCATATGTGAGGTAGTAGGTTCGATCCAGACTACCTACAATTGAACCTTTTTTCCATTTAGTTTTACATTTTACCCTATTTCTTTTTTGATGTAAAACGATGAAGGTGTAAGTTTCTTGCGTACTGGGTGATATTGATTATAACATGATGAGCAGTTCACATTTTATGAAGTATAGATTGCTGATTATATTTGCAAAGTAAATATATAGTTCTGTACAGTTTGCCACTCCTGATAAGTGACAAAAATAATCGTGAAATAATCAAGTTAGTCTAAAAAGTAGTATCGGTAAAGAATAGGTTTGCATGATGGTAGCAAATAATGTATGTGTCATATTGCACAGCTTAAAGCTACTAGGTGGTCTCTGGAAAATTATTCTTTATGTTAATTATGATTTTTGTTGCAAGTCCTAGTATTTTTGCTGCTCATTATTGTACTCAATGAAGCCAGGAGACCTTTGCAGCCACTCACTTCCTTGTTGGAGGACAATTTGCAGCTGTGCTAAAAATAGTGTATATGGGTAACTTACATGCTGGCTATCTGTGTTACTGAGGTAACAAGTCTGTGTATGACAGTTGCACAAGATCAAGTATGGCCGATAAAATAAATTATAAGAACCAACCAGTGTTTTACAAGTTACTAAAAATAAGGAATTTACTCAAGTTAAAGTATATTGAAAGAGTAACTTATGTTCCTTTACGTTTACTCCTTACAAGGGAACAAAAAACATACAATACCAATATGTATATCTTAATTTAAATTAATTTAAAGAAGTGTATCTCTTGGTAAAACATTTCCTTTGATAAATTTTGAGGACCAAAGAATGACAAAAATCTAGTAAAGTTATTGTACTGTTCAGTGTGCTGTATCTCTGATTATTCAAAAAAGAGTTTTTTGTAGTCCAGTACACAAAAGACATGTGACGAAAAAGTTGTTATCATTTTCATTCGCTACTGCAGACAATGAAAGATTCACATCTGACATCTTGCAAAATATCAATAACAAATACTGTACAGTATTAAGGCTGATCCAAATAAAGTTGTGAATGGAAAAATCACTAATGAAGCAGAACTTGGATTGCATTTAGTACATTTGGAACGGCCACTGAGATCACTATCAATAATCAATTAAGTAGCAACCAAAACCAGCTAATATTGGTCTGATTTTTTATGTTGTTGACAACTGCATAAGTTACCATTTATGCTAAATATTTTATCGTAGATCTTTCAGAATTAGCACCAAAGTATAAAAGAAAGTAACGTTAAATGCCTTTAAATGTGTTATTTTTATCTCAGAACTTATATGCTTGGCCAAATATATCTGACAGGTGGCATCTGTGCAAAAATATAGTTATTTAAAGCACATCTCTCTAGATAGCAAACACTTAAAAATATTGTAATTGACACTATCGGCATGTAGACAGAAAATAATATGTTCAGAGGAATTTCGAAACAAACACACATTAAGAATACTGATTCCAAGAAACTTGTTCCTGTGAACTCATTCATGCAAAACAACCAACAAATACACTGATATAAAAAGACAAAAAGACCAAAATAATATATAGTATTGGTACCTAGTCAGTGGAGGTACCAACAGTTGAATACCTATGACCAGTAGTAGTTTATGCTGTATATATTTTTAAATAACAATAATATTAGATAATACTAAACCCCAGTAAGTTGACTACATTGTAGGGTCTGCTGTATTTTAGTTTAGTACATTGTACTGTAACTGATACCGAACCATCAATGAAAATGATTGAGTTGATGTTTCCCTTGGGGAAAAAATGAAGCAGTTATTTAAGTAAATAAATTTTAGGCTACATAAGTGACATTTTTCCTTATTTTTGTGAGCTTTATGAGAGGTTAGTTGATTCTACTGGCCACCTTAATTCACTCTCAAGTGAAAGATAGGGATTGTATATACGTACATTATTCTGTATACCTATTGTGTGATTTGTGTTTTTCAGAATCATGTGGATGGTTGTACTAGGACTTGTGATACATGGAGTTGGATTTGGCTGCATTCTTGTGCCTTGTTTCATAGACTCTCTCCGGTCAGCCTTGTAAGTGTAACACAGTAGAGGTTATGGATATAAGAATGGTTCATTATCTTATACATTCCAGAAAGACTGGTGGTGGCTTTCTGAAAGATGTGAACAATGTTCTGTTTCCTTAGTTTGCTTCTTTTATGGTAATTTGAATCATATCTGGCAACTATAAACGAATGCTGGTTTAACAGTTAATGTGCCCATAGACACACTTCCTTTAAAAATGTTTTACCATATTTTGGATTGACTGCTTCTGCAGTATGTCATAACAATGATCAAATGCCCTTCTTTCATTCCTCCTGCTCGATTCGTAAACAGGGGCCGATCCAGGGATCACGCGGATTGTGACTCCCAATAACACTTGACAAATTTTTTCAGTCATAAAAAAAGTTTGTGCATTTGCTATAAGTTTAGTCAGAGCTTGACAGTACGATATTCAGTGCTGGTGAGGGTGATGTGGCCTCACATCACTTTTTGCACAGTATTTTTAGTTGGTACAAGTTGTAGTAAGGTACTTTGTGTAGCAAGTACGTACGTCTACTTCTTAGGAGACATAGTTGGTGTAGCGTAAGCTAAAACGTAAGGAAAAAATGAGCGAAAAGTAAGGTGAAAGTGTACAGACTTCTTTTATTTAATGGTGTGCATGTTGTTAAAGATTATGAAAACAAACCACGCATTAATGGCTGGTAAGAAGACTTCTTTGAATTTATTATTTATTACTACTCAGCACCGATACTGGATGGAAACTAAAGTGGTTAAACCTCTTCCAATAAATATGGCCGTAATATTGAAATTGTTGTGAAATCACTATCCTCTTATTTCATTTGAACTTCATTTAAAGCAATTAGATATAAAAATATGGTAATGCAACTGAGGCTTCAGAATATTATATGTTGTTAATGAAGTAAATGATTACTGTGGGAAATTATCCATGTATACTGTGGTATCATGGGCAAGCATCAGTCTGCTGATTTAATTTTAGTAGCTATTTTTACATAACTACAGTACCGTTCATATTTCTGTACTTTGTGACTCTTTAGTTTTGGGTTGAAGAGACATAGACGTAACAAGTTCCTGAACCCAAAACAATGAAAACATGTGATTATGATAGTGTGAGAATCTCTTCTGCAGTTTCTGTGATCATCTACACAACACTTTCAAGTAAGCATAACATCACTAGAACATTTAAGCACTCCAAGTCAGAGCCATTTGCCTAGTGGCTTAGGTTTTAATGTTGGGATGACAAGTGTAGGCAAGAACCCCAAAGTAATGTAAGTGAAGAATCCATGAACACCACCTGCAGATTACCAATTCCCCTAAAATGAAGTGATGAAACGGGTAAAGCCTACTGAAATATGCTCAGTGATCTCGCATAGGAAAATTTCACTAGCCTGTTATTTTAGATAAAGACTAGGAGTAGTATACTGTAATAATAGTGTACTTCTCATTACTGGTTAAGATTGTAGTTACAAAAAAACACTCCTTTAATTCTTTTGATGCAGGACAAATAACTGGTAGTTAGTCACATAAAGACTCTCATAGGACTGACGGAGTCTTTAAGCTGAACTAATAAAATGTGTTTGAACTTTAGATGGGGTCAAAAAATACAGTTGTTAAAGCGAAAAAATCATTAATCTGAAAGACTTTAGACTGAGAAATCACTTAAACAAAGTGTTTACAGAGTCACATAATTCCCTGTTTGGTTAAAGTCACATGCCACAATTTAGTAATATTTTTTTTGTTTGTCTTTAGTTGAATTCTGCAGTTAAAGAGCTAAGGAAACATAAAACATCAGTTTAGAAAAGAAAAAAGGCCATCTGATAAAGATATCTTTGTGAAATTGTTTGTTAAAACAAATTATATCTTTAAAAAGTTTAACATTTTTGCCAGCTGTACATTTAGTGTATTAAGTATTGTGTGAATAGTATCATTTTTCACTGTAAAATAAAGATTTGCTGGGGCAGGGTCCCCCTTTTCTATGACCCTGGTGCCTGCCAGCTGCATCCAGCCCCCAATTCTGGGACTATGTCACTGAAGGCAAGCCTGGGACCTCAATCAGCATTCACCGTACACCCACTAGGCATGTTGTCGCATACTCTGCAGCACAATGGCGTCTAACAAGGGACCTCCCTGAACCGGGCAACCTCACAATGCTGCACCACCTGTGTGCTCGAGGACCATGCCATTCAAGGCAAGTGTAGATCCTATTCAGCATCCACCGTGTACCTGGCGAGATGTGCTGACATGCTCACCGTAGCCCAACTGCGTCTAACCTGGTTCTCCAGGACTTCAACCACCAAGGATTTTCACACTTCCCTCCCAAACTAATTCTTAGTTTAACTTCAGCTACAGTGGGTAGTCTCTACTGAAACAACAAACACCAGGATAGATTACCCTGTTTATGTCTGGTAGATACGAATGGCTTCCTTGCCTAACCACTGAAACTGAATGTCTGCTACAGCCCAGGTTGGGGCCCAGATCCCAACACTACTGCGTGCCCCTATTGTTGTGGAATCATACATCCGATATCATCACAAACAATGCCCGCCAAAGATACACCCAACTACGCTAACTGTCTGAAGAACTGTCCTGGAAGTTCTGACTCCTACAGCACCACTGCGGTATCCCACTAGCTAAAGCTCCTTCTGACCCTAGCCAACTGCCCGGGAGCTGTTCAACCAAATTATAGCTTAAATGATCTCTCAGGAGGGTGAATTAGGGTTCTGGTCATGTGCATGCTGTCTCAACCCTGCTTCCCCCTCAAAGCACGTTTGCCTAGAGCAAATGTGAGGAAGAATAGGACAGTGTCATGCATCATTAGACTATGTGCAAATTTTTAGTTATTAATAAACATGCTTTAAGTGTGTCAGATATGAAACAGTCTTACAAAAAGTTTTTTAATCCTATAGAGTCAATATTTATAACCACAGGATATAAAACCAAATTACTTTTTGTAAGACTGTTTCAAAGCAGAAAAATATTTTATACCAAACATATGGTGCTTAGTTTATTGATGCATAACACAGTGTCACCTGTCTATCGGGTTAAGGGTTGTGAATTTGAGACTCAAGGAGGTTCTTAAAATAGAGAGCATGATATATGGGGTTATCTTTCTAGAGTTAACTGCATTAGAGCTGTTCTTGACCCTGTGAGTGACTACTGAGTTGGCCAACAAGGAAAAGCCCTAGTAACTATAGCATAGGCGTAAGTTACTCGCCTTACATTGTCACAGGTTGGTATGCAAGAAGGTTTCTTTAAAAGATAAGCCAGTTTCACAGGATGCATATATTCACAACAGAGCAAGTTTACAACACTTGATACTGGTTATCTATAAGTTTGAACATAGGACACTCCACTCCTAGGGTTGTAGTACTTGAATGACAATCAATGTTTGGGTCTGTCCCAATTTGGTGCACATATGTTACACAATGAAATTATCCCCTGGATTGCGACATGAGATACAAAGGCTTAAGCTACGAGACATACTAACTAGTCAAGAAGCTTTTGGACATTTCGGCATGAAAAACAAGATGTACTCTTCACTTACTTGACAAGGCGCTTCTGGCTTTTTGAGCAGGATATAAGACATATGCTGCATTAATTTGGCAGGGCGTTTCGGGCCGTAAAATACTGGAGCGAGAATTGAATTACTGGAATGCGAACTGAGACCTTGCCTGCGATAATTTTGCAGTCAACTCTTTGACTCCGAGGATAGTTACATTTACATAACTTCTAATTTCGTACTGCTAGCAACTCAAAACACTGATGCGGGCCATTACAAATATTTGGCAAAGTGAGTACTGGTAATCTTTGTATGGTGATCATCTTTTAGATCCTGAGAAACTTTCAACACTTCTAAAGTGCCTAAGAATTGGTTATCTACACTGTTAAAATCAACTTTAGTTACATTCCCACATCCATAGGTTAACTAACTAGTTCCGAGTGGCTGTGAAAGATACTGTGTTGTGGTATGTGGGCTTCGGCTGCCTCTTAACACTCAGTTAATGAGGTTAGTGCAAGAAGGTTGGTGAAGGTAAGGATTCACCGGCTGGTGAATTAAAAGAAAGGTATCGCAGAGGGCACATTGCGGACATCAACCCCAACGTGTAAGTAAGGAAGGTAGGTAAGGTAGGGTAAACTGATGGCACCTCACGTATGCCAACCATCAGCGCAGAGTTAGAAATGAACTGCACCTTTCAGACATCATCCATTAGGGAGGGCAAGTGTCAGGATGACCCGGCAGTTAGGCCAAGTCCCTGATAACTGAAGAACTCCTTTTATACCTGCCAGAATGGCTGAAAGTACAGTTAGGTGGTGACGTAAAATGGCCGACGGGAGCTTGGGGCTGTCTGCTACTACAGGTATGCCACCCTCATAGACTGAAACTACTCACTCGTGCACAAAATTACTTTACTGCACAAAATAGATATCATGACTGTTCTCATCTGTTGGTTTACTTTGGTAAAATATAAGAATCATCTTCATCTTGTGTATTTTCCAAACATGCAGCATGAGCCTAAAATGTACTACAAACTCTTAAAATGTACATACACATTTACAAAAAATACACCCAATGTTTTATGTCAGTTGAATGACTGTCCGAGTTAGAAGATGACTGTTTACACAACTCATGTTGTGATAAACATGAGAGATAAGTTGGGGAAGTGCATCACTAGTGTACCTAGATATCTTTTATGAACTGCTGCATGGCTCTGCAGCCTTTCCTTTTATTTCTATGTATCATGAACACTGAACTCACTCATAAATAGTCTATTCAATAAGTATCCAAACTAATTCAACTTGTCCTAAAATTAACTGATCTGTCGTGAAGTGTATTCACTTCACCTATCACCCAGTGTGTGTGATAGGAAGTGTAAGTAAATTAACAGTCGTACTCTCTAAGTATGTTTGTCACCATAGAGTAGCGGAACATTACAGGATGTACTTTTTTAAAATAGGTTTTGTTCACTGCATGTTGTATTAATTTATGTACTTCTGATTTATTTATGTAAGCATTAATATTTTTTTTTCACATGCCTAAAGGCATTCTGCCACTTCTACTTCTACACGTTGAAGACTGCATGTTTATTTTACTGTATTTAAAATGTGTGGCCTGTTGCGAGACATGACACTAGGGCTCCTGCTTTTCATTTTGACTAGGAACATGGAGCATACTGGAACCCATTTTCATATGTCAACCATTTGCACTGGACACAAGAATTTAAATGTAAAAGTTTGCCATCAACCTAGGTACTTGGTTTCACGAGACCATGTGGTATCCACTTCGACTTTGCTGTGGCATGCAATCCCTCATGGCATCTTATTAATTTTCCTTAATTTTTATTTACATATTTTTGTGTAACAAATGTCCAAATTAGGGGCTGCGGTAGTTGAGAAGTTAGACCTTTCGCCTCCCACCTAGGTGATCCGGGTTCGGTCCCAGATTTTTCACACGTGGGAAACATGGCGGACTTTGTAGTTGGCTGGTGGGATTTCTAGGGGAACTCCCATTTTCCCCACCTTTCTCATTCCGCCACTGCTCCACACTCATCTCACACCACCTCATTAATGTTTCGCTAGTCAAGCAGCTGGCTCAACCCTCAACCCAGCCTTCTCTCATACACAATGTGATCTTACCCAAAGGTGGGAACACTTACTACCTACGTAGGTACAAAGTTACTTGATACCGATTCTTAGGACCTCGAGGTCATACTATTTTCGCAGAGCCTCTTACACACACAACTTCCACGGGGTTATTTCCGACTTCCGTCGCGACTTGGGTGCGCCACGTGGCGGCCGCTTGTATAATAGGGTATCTTTCCTCTATGCACGGCTAGGGTGTTCCGTAATACCCTGTGGGTTCGCCTAGACACAAGATGGGAGGTGAAAGGTGGGAAACAGACTATGGCCTCCTGTCCAGGTGGCAGGCTGCGTGGTTTTAAAGGCGTAGAGATAAGGTACAGGCAAGATGCAGACTATGGCCCCTATCCAGGTGGCAGGCTGGATTGTTTTAAAGGTAAGAGGTGTAGAGGCTTGAGATAAGGAACAGATGGGATGCAGACCCACACGTCAGTATGTTTCATTGGAGATGGAATGCATAAAACTAGAATAATAGAAACAGGTGTAGAAGACTTACACCCAACACATGAACTAGGAAGTAAGGTATGAAGGAAGGAGAAAATACTTATACTTACCTATTTTGCAAGTGCAAAATGTTATATTTCCACGTGGTATGTCTTGCAAGCCTATTGCTATATTAGTGAATATTTTCTCTCACAGTTCATTCACAGTGATGCACACATGAATGTGAAACAATTTCCATATTTTATTTTAGATGTTCAATATTGTCATTGTATAAGCATCTGCATAAGTAATGCTAGTTACTAAAATGTGGAAAAAAATATATTTGTTATCAAAGACAGTCTTAAATTTGGTGGAATTTCAGGTCTATACTTAGTACAGTAATAGTATTATTTACAGTTTGTACGTAGTTCAATCAGTGTTAAATATTTTAATAAACCACAATTTTGTTATTGTTGCAGGGCTGCTGGCTTCCCGGACAATATTGTGACTTATGGTCTGATATCTGGGTTATGGATGTCTGCTTTCTCTCTTGGTGCTTTCGTTGGACCCTCTGTTGGTGGACTGCTGTACGACACTGTAAAGTTTAGATGGGCAACACTTTTTGTTATTGCTGTACATGGTGTAGTGGTAAGTTACACTAACACTAACTGATTTCACAGTCTGTATTACTGTAAGGCACACATACTTGTTGCACTTCCTCGTGACTGGGCAGGTAGTTTCTCCAGAGAGGTGATCTGGCTAGGTGAGCATGAGAGAGGTTTCTCTGTGAGATGTGCCGCTGCATGCCTGGGGTAGTGGAGCCTTGTTGTGGAACGTGCGTGAGCAACAAGGAGTGGAGGAGCAATCTCTTACTTATCTCGGGGGAGGTTGTCATGCCACTCACCTCAAAAGAGCTCCCGCAGGAGGTGATGCTTCCTCTCAGATAAAGGTGCCTTCCTCTTGGGCTCTTGTTGGGCCTTGCTCTTCAACTGTTGCACGTGAGGGTGCGGCGCTGATTGAGGCCGCGGGGGAGTCTTAATTGGACTCAATAATGGCTTGCGTTTCCAACAGATTTTCTGCAGAATGCAGCTGAGGATGTCGGGACGACGCTTGGGAGGCCGGTTTTCAGCATTCTGCATTTGGTATTATCCATTGCATTTGCCTACAGTTGAAGGTGCACCATATCTAACCACACGTATACATTTTGACACATCAATTACGTTAGCCAATAAGTTCTTAACAGTAGTGTAAATGTCTTGACCCGTAGTTGTTCCTGATAGGGGTATAACTGTCTAAAATAAATAATCAACTGTCTCGTGACTATCAAGGCAACGCACAAAGCACATTAGTTGAGCTACCAAAGCAATATCGGTAAACTCGTCCACCGCTAGTGAAAAATAAACACACTCAGACAATTTTTGCAGAGTCTTTTCCTTGATTTGAGCAGCAATAACATTACCACGTCTGGCGACAGCTACTGAAAGGAACATTCTTTGCAGTATTTATTATAATACTTCGTTCTTTTTCAGGTATGCTTTCAACAAGGGTTGCCACTGCTGAAAAAATACGGTATATTCCACCTCTCCTCTTGAAAATACCATTCCATGCCGAACTAGTTTGTTAGACACGTCTATAGATACTTACATAGAAAGTTTATTAATATTACTGTTGGAGGTAAACAGATTTTGCTGACATTGTATCTTATCTTTAAGTCACTCACATTATGCAATCGCGTATCAGAATCTACTGGATATTTCTCCATGAACGCACTGTTATGAGTTTTGTGATGTCTTTGAGAGTTTGCTTTTCAAAATTCAGATAAAGAAGCTGAACAGAGGAGACAGATTACACCAGTATTACCGTCATTCTGCACAAGAAGATAATCAGTCTCCCACATTTTTTTTGAAATGAGTACGTGTTTTGCTTTTTCCATTCACTGCCCTTATTTGTACCCACTGCTGACATTGACGGCGACGATGTTGATGTCTCTCCTTCATTCCCAGTACATTTCCTAACATTAAGTTTACCCATTATAACTAACCAATAATTCCCACTTCACATAACTCTACTCAAGTGCGCAGAAAATGATCTGCATTACTGCGGAAAACAGTGGTGCATGCCTTGCTATCATTTGCGTGGAGCCGGAAATATTACAAGCAAATGGGCTACACCCATATGCTCTGCAACCTCTCTACAAAGTCATGTACTACATGGGTTGTGAGCGACTGTAAACGATAGAAGAAAATTAGATACTTATTTATTTTTAATGTGGAATAAGGGTACCCATGAGTACTTTTCAACCTCAACTAATTGAGCACTATTTTACCTTCCGGTAGGACTCAGGTGCTCGCAAGCGCCAGGTTGAGTATGCCTGATCTACAGTGACCCAGTTTGGGCAAAAAGCTATATCTGTAATAATTAGAAAAACTTTAGCTAGCATAGTTTGACACGTATGTATTCTGTAGAGTCAGCATAAATTAGTTTGACAATCCAGACTAAACATAGTGCCCTTAAGGAGCAGAAGGAAAAGAGAGGAATATGTTTTCTTATAGAAATATGTAATGTTGAGCTTGGGAATTGATTCTTGTTAGAAGCGCACAGGTTAACAAAGGGTGTGAATGAAGGCTCTGACCTACATACAACAGTTAGGAAATCGTGAAGATGTACTAGTTAATGGCTTGGATGTTCTAGTGGATAGAAAGTGGTTACCAATGGCAAAGTAGTCCTGACTGCATAAGGCATAACTTGCGGCTACAAGCAAAACAAGGGTCATGTTACAAGTGCTTTGCCCTCTCTCATGGAAACAATTTCCCTGATTCGTCTCGTCTGTCCTACAGACAGGCAATCAGGCAAAGTCGTGGAGTGTGAAGCTCTGGTAACGTGATCCTAATTTGCAGGTTTGCCACACTGAAGTCTGCAGCATCTCACTAGAGACGGCTGTGCCAATAGCCATCGGAAAAATGTCAAGGGCTGTAAATGTTCTTAATTTTCTCCCACATCTTGAGTAGTGCAAGGGGAACATAACCCAGCTGTCTTGCCTGTCATACATTGCAGCAAAGTCAAGACTGGCTCAAAACTGACAGTTGACTGTCCCCCGGCACTCCAGCAGTTGTACAAATACAAACTATGGTGGCAGTATATTTCCAGTATTCTACACTGTGATTCAGGAAGTACACCTAGTATAAATAAATGTTAAAGTAAAACAGGTACCATCAATGGAGGTTACGTGGGACGGCAGGAAAATTTGGGACACTTTTTCTGGAATTTTTATTTCACACACAACAGAAACACAAGTAACCATTATAAAAAAGCCCACTTTAAATATAAGTATAATTTTTTCATTCAGGGCTGAAACATACAAAATAAAAAAAATAATGCAAAAATTTCTTAAGTACAGTATTCCCTGGTAACCCCTAGTTGACTTTGAATCTCAACATGTTAAATACGTAATTTTGGAATTCAAAGTGAAACCAAAGCACAAACACACAAGGTGAAAACGTAACTGACCAAATTTATATGTTAAAAAAAACCACTGTCAGGTGCCCTATCGCAAAGGAGACAAAGCTAAGGCTTATTGAGATCAAGTGTCTAGTCGTCAGGACTTATTCCTTATCTCAAAATACGTCTTTGTCGCCTTTTGAAAGTCTACAACAAGGTTATTTGAGAATGTGCATTAAAAACAGTGTTTTTGTAGAGGAACATTACTTTCTTCACTCTAATATACTGATGGTCCAGTTCAAAAAAGAAACAACTCAAAAATGGCATTTTTGAGTTTGGCTCACCAACACATAGGAAGAAGTGCACTCTACCCAGTTGAAAAGAGCTAAAAATTGTATTTATTTAATTTTACTGTGTGATAATTTCAGCAAGGCAGAATATAAACATTTTAAACACCTTAAATAGTTACCACAATACTTTTGCTTCAAAATAACTACAATAAAAAATGTTAATTAACAATTTTTCGGCGAAACTAAAATCTCTTTACGTGCATTTTTAACTCACAACTGGGAATTTTGAGTTGTTTCCCTTTTGAACTGGGGCATAGATACAGCATTATCAGTGTATATGCATTTAGCAGTTATAGATATACTGAATGAGTAATGTCAGGAGTAGTTTAGGCAATGGTGATTAATAATCTGTACTTCAATGTATCATTACGCATGTTTTACATGCTTGCATTTGGTTAAAATAAAAGTTTTTAATTTGCTTGCACAGTTTATTTCATTGCAGTAGTGCATTACAACTGCTATTTACAAACATTTTGTAGGTTATTACGAGCCACTTCATTAGTGTTTCTCTGCTATTTCCCATGTTTTCTTTTGTTTAAATTCTAAACAGGAAAATTATTGGCGGTTCATTACCAATATAAGTTATGAATATGTAATTCTTAACAGAATGGCTTTAAGCTAATTAGGATTTGCTATCGGTTTTAGCCTTACTGTTTTGCGATAATTTATGTAGTTTTATTCACAAATTAAGACGACTTTGTGTCCACTGGATAAAGCCTTGTCGCTGTTTCCCTTCATCTTGATGTATACACTAAATATAAAAACCACAGAGTTCAGTAATACAGCTTCAACACTGTTAAAATTAATCCTACTATCATCACCACTTAAGTTTTATATTCACCATGTCACACAACACTTACTAAGCACAAGAAAACATTGTAAAAGTGGTTCAGTTGGCCAGTACTGCTGTCAATCAAATAAAATCTGAGCAAGTCAAGAGAGTATTCATATAAACTTATATTGGGTAGAAGTAACTCATTATTTCAAGTAAAATATTTTTTGTTTATGGGCCTGTTTTGTGACAACTCAAATGAATCTACCTTTAATTCAGTCATACAATAGGGGTCAGGTTGCAATTCAAGAATCATAGACAATTTCTAAAAACCACGAAACTAATTTATTCCAACCATCAATCAACCAATATCTCTACATGACATTAAACAATTACTCTATTGCAAAATCAATAACAGGCTCAGCTGGCAGGAGGGATCCCTGTACTCTACTATTTTGGCTCAACTACAATAGTCCTGTTAGGCCTAATTTGGGGAGAGTGTGCAAGAGAGGAAACCAGGAGAGTGAGATGGTTGACTTATCACTATATCTGTTCCAATCGGAAGAATGCTCATGGCACCGGAGTCCCCAGTGCCCTTTCAAGCCCCTCAAGCACCTAGCGCCCCTCTCTGGATGTCTGCACCGTGACGTCTCTCACTGTCAAGCTTCCTCGGTCCAATGATGTGTAGAGGCACAGGTTATCATGACGGCGACTGCGACAGGTAGCATCGCCTTGTCAAACCTTGTCGTTACCACAGCCGACGTTTCCATAGCTGAAATGGTTCACCCTTACTCGATGGACGTTGATCAACATGTGTTTGTTTGACCCAGGGATGTGTGAACATATTCAACATTATATTTGCTAAAAATTTGTTTAATGTACCTCCTATGTATATCGGTAACTAGTCGCTGACGCACATTTAATTTGGCCTGCCCATTGTGTTGTACAGTTTGTGCTCGGGCTGTTATTTGTGAGCCTTGAGAAGAGAGTTCCTGTTCCTCACCTAGAGGAAGACGAGACACACTTCCAGACATCATCAACGCTACAGCTGGGGGGCAGCAGGTTACCAGTTGTCACTCCCTCTAACACAGAGTGTGCCATGTACTCTGTCGCTGCGAGCAAGGAGCCTAGTGATGAATCCAAGGTATCCATATCGAACAGCAGTATTGCTCCTAGCAGTGGGAAGTTTGTCAAAGTTGACATAACTCATCACGAGGTGAACGGCAAGACAAAGGATGAGGTATCACCGATACTACACCAACCTGATTAGTATTAGTAGTTTTAGACAGTATTTTAAAAAATATGCTTCAACTGATTTACAATACAGTTTTATAGTAGCTTGAAAATTGTTACTAACTTCTCAAGAAATTGAGCATTAATGTACCTATAAATTGTTATTGTCTTCATAAGAAATATTAAATGTTACTAGAAGTTTATTGTGGATGAATATTTGTATTTGATCAGAGCAGTTGGTAAGTCAGATTTATAGGCTTACATTGACTGTTACCGTCTGTATCAAAGTGTGTTTGATATGTACTCTGTTATTTTTTAGCATATTTTTGGAGTCTCAGGTGTATAGTTAGGTAAGCTTAATCATCATGTGAGTTATTACTTCTTTCTTATTACATTTACTCAAAAATAAATTCTGTGCTTGTGAATATGCTTTCATATACATAATGAAATATTCAAATGCACTAGTTTGGATGAATATTGTACTGTACAGTTTTAATGCAGGCTGGGTTGCTCATGTAACAAAATTGTTTATAGTTAAATCCAAGAACCTTGAAATATTTTTGTAAGGTATTATTTTATTATTTTAGTTAAGAAATATTTTACTGCAGTACGATTTGTACACATTCTCAGTGGTTTCTTTTAGTAAAGAGTTGTGAACCTTATCTTTTTTTTGCCAAGGTGTAATACTTATGAGCTACCAAATGGGAAAAAAATCAGTATGTATGTTGTTCTAAGTTATTAAAATTGATAAGAATGTCAAAGGTTGGGTATGAGCCAAGTGCTGACGCAAGTCGCTGTGCTGCCTTGGTGTTGCATCCCGCCATCTCGACTGCAGGTGGGCATGGGGTTACTCGAGTTCATGGCTTGGAGCTTCTCTTCAGGCATGGTAAATTATGCCTGGAACAATTAGGGGTGTGCGAAGCTTCGCATTGTCGAAGTCGAATCAAAGATTTTTGTTCCTTCGACTTTGTCTTCGACCAAGTCGGTTGAAGATAACCACTGTTCGCATCAAAACAGACAAAATTATTTATGTGGAGCAGGTAATTTTCCATTTATTTGTAACCAACCCAACAAAACTACGCCGGTGCAACGAAAACAATATCTGTAGCCAGTAAATCAGTAAGTACAGTAAAGTACCATTCATCCAGACTTCCAAACACCGGAATATTCTAAATAATGGACACATTAAAAATATTTCCCTACATACCTTACGCATCAAACATTTTTTTAGCTCAATACCACTGTAATTTCTGCTTTCCCGCGAAAAATATATTACGTAAACATAGAACTAAGAATCATAGAACACTGCATGCCAGTAGTACTGCAAGTATTAGAGTAAAATCAGCATTAAAGTGGTCCCGATCACGGTCGTAGAAGTTCCTCTATGGCCGTGGTCCCGATCACAAATGAGAAGTGTTGCCAACGATGTTATTGTTTACATTTCCCGTTCTATATAACGCGGCGATTTATTATGACAATAATAATAATAATAATAATAATAATAATAATACTTGCGATTGAGCTGACGCCCGGTGGCAAGTTGCTATTCCTTCAATCCTTACCCCTTAGTAATCGCCCCCTGAACTGACCTACACTCCTCGCTGTAACTATATCCTCCCGCAGCGCATTCCACTCCCTCACCGTCCTCACCAACATGGACTGCTTTCCCCTCTCAGTCCTCCTCCAAGTTCTCTGAATCTTCCCGCTGTTATCCCTCCGACCTCTGTACACGCCCTTGACC
>PNEQ01130645.1:0-49885 GCA_003012365.1 Medauroidea extradentata | reverse complement strand
CGACGACAGACGACAGACAGACCGCCAGACAGACAGACCCCATTTGCTTGGTAACAGCGCCTTATATCGGCGTGCTTGTCCTCGATATTGTGCAACTACGAGGGGGGGAGGTGAGTTGCTGTCTTCCGTGGTTTCCCAACGCTGACCTGATTGCCGCTCGGAAGTCTTGCTGTCCGGCTTGCCAGGCAATATTGCAACAATATGCAGTAACGGCTAGTGATATTTTTCAAAGGTTAAATTTTTAGTGTTCACTTTACTCCGAACGACCTATAGTTATTTGCAATTGTCTGAAATAAATGCAAGGCCATGGCCTTAATTAGTAGTGATGAACTTGAAATGGGTATACACACGCGTAAAGATCTTTGAATGTTATTCCTAAGCAGACATCACCCAAGTGGGATGAGCAGTTATCGAATAGTTTGTTATCGGCCGAAGCTTTACACACCGTTCAGCGACTTGGTCAGACGGCCGCCTTAAGGGTGTTCAAGTGTTGTAAAATCGTAATTTCATATTTGTATGAAATAGTGTTAGTTTTGTAGACGTTGTATGGAAGTAAATTTTCCTCTTACAAAAAAAATTAGTTAGCTCAACCAGTTTTCCCATATTGGCACTTCAAAGTCAAAATTTGCACGTTTTTAGTTCTTATAAGCCGCAAAAACCAATGAACATAAATAAATTTAAAAATGCACACTGAAACTATATGCCACTGGCTACTGCGTGACATATTTTAAAATCGTTGCATTTTTTTTTACTAGCCTACAGATAGTTGAACCCGCCAATATCCCTGGTCTCTATTTATAAGTGGTAGATACCTACTCGAACGACCCTACAAAAAGTGCTGACTTGACCGTGATCAGCCTGTACTAGTGTAACATGCGTGCAGGACGGTGGACAACCGCTCTGCGTGCGTTGCGTCACGTGTACCGCGCGACGCACAGCTGCCGAGTGCATTTGCATCGACGCGGCGATGTTTCATCGCCGATTTACGACGCGCCCATGAATCACCGCTAATGACTCTCTCGACCGACGACGAGAAAAGTCATGGCCACATGGTTACCCCGGGGTAATATATCGCTTTCGCCTCCGCCCCTTACCCCTTCAACCACCCACGGGGGCTGCCACGCACGCATTTTTCCCCTGCCAACCCCTGTTAGCCGAAACAAACATAAATACACCCGTCGCCATGTTCGTTTTTGCGATGCACACGCACCTGCAGCGGGAAATGGCGTCGGCTCGCATGATGTGCAAACATTGGACTCGGAACGACTAAATGCACTTTTGTTGCAGTTTCCCCAGTTTCAAAACACTCACCTATAAGTAATTGTATTTAAACAGTACGTGGTAGTTAAATTAACGCCAAAAACGTTAATGCCGTTTAAGGTCATTGTCTGTCTGAGAGTTTTGTTTGAAATGGTTTTTGTCATGATAGCTATTTTTTTTTCGAAACAATAAATTACGCGGTTACAATTAAAAAGACAATTAACCAAAATTTCGTTAGTTTCATAATTAGTTAAAACCATATTATTTACTGCCTTAAAAAAAAAAAATCAGCCAATGTGGAGAAGACCTTTTAAACTAAATTGCCAAACATATTTTTGATATCTTCTATCTTTTAGGCGCAAAAAGTTAATATCGCTGAAAAATCTAGAAATAAGAGAGCATGGCCTTAATTTAAATCGCTTTACACCTACCAACCAGTTTAAACACTTGAAATATCTTAAAGCATGCGAACTGTATTGTTCTTTTGTCTACGTTTATATTCCATTTCGTTTACAGCTGCTTTTCTTTTTCTATATTTTTTTAATGAGTATTGTAAATCGTCAAATCCAGGTCGAAAATAACTCTGCGTTGACTGTCACTATTATATTTTATAAATTCGAATGCGTCGTGCAAGCAATTCTGTAATGGTTAGAGATGATGGTATATCGCGAAAATGTTTTGTGCCAAGATAGCCTTGAAAACACTGACACAACGTAGCTGTCTGCAGACCAATACCAGGCACCAAATATTACAATATCGGGATTCTTATTGGCTCAGTCAAATAGGGCAACAGCACCACGTACACGCTAAAGCCAGTAATCTTCTGGTAAGCTGGGTGTGTATTGAAATCCATCAAACAGTCAACTTTTCCCATCATCTCTAGTAATGGTACATTTCAGCTCTTTTTGTTTCTATATTGGTTATTTTTTAAGTTGTATTTTTCGAAGCCATTAAAATAGTGGGTTTTAAAAGTTGGTATACGAAAGCTAAACAAACGAAAACAAACAATAAAATGACGGAAACTGCATTAAAACATTACGAACACTACTTGCCAGAAATGGAACACTTTTTTTTTTCACCCTTCATCTCTTATGTATACGTACAGTCACGGGAAAATCGCTGGAATAGTAGTATGTTTGCTAAGCTCCAACGTATTGTCTGTAACACTGAAGCTATTTTTTTATATGAAAAGATGACTGGCTTACGCTTGTGCGTAGAGTTGTTGCCGTATTTGACTGAGCCAATAAGAATCTGCTATTGTAATATTTAATGCCTTTTGTTGGTCTGCAGACAGCTACGTTGTGTCAGACGTGTATCAGCCAATCACACATGTCACAAGAAACTCTTTTTAAAGGTATGTTGGCACAAATAATTTTCGCGATATACATCATCTCTAGCTATCGTTTATATGAAGTACTGTATTCCCTGTCAACAGGTCTTGTTAGAACCGTGCAGCTTTAACACAGAACGTGTTTGATTGGTTCCAAAACTGTTCACACATACATCACAAATTTTATCAGCCAATAGTAGTAGCATAAAGAAACTGTATTTTGTTGGAGAGTACGTGACCTGGTGCGTGAGATGTACTGTAGCTTGGTACAGAAATGATTTTTTCTTGTGTAACTATTAAAAAATGTTTCTAATGCCTTTATTTATGAAAATAATTTTAACTTCAAACTGTGTCCCTATGATTTTAAAATGTCGTCCGCTAGTTAAAAACATTATTGCCATGTACCTCAGAAGCCTTAGAAACTACTCTTCCACGTTGTGTAGCTGAGAAAATATCAAACTTAATAGTAAATCAAAATCATAGAAAACTGCATTGGACTGTACCTCATACTTTCGACAAACAAAATAACAGGGTTATCGCTTGAAGTTCCGTTGAAAAACACTTTTTACGAAAACACTGCACGCTAGTTTAGTACTTCGCGCCTAGAGGCTATGATGTGTTTTGACGGACGTGTTATATTCGACTTATCGCCTTCCCCGTTTCCGTGCCTCAGTCGTAAAATATAAGCTAACGTCCACTAACTTTTAAGTTTCAATATTTTCGCTTTTTTTCCCAGTATCTCTAACGATAGGTTGTGGCGGAGATGTGAGGAGCAGATGCAGTCTTGGTCGATGACCACACATGAAGGAACATATGGCGTTGCTTGTATTTCCCTCTCTCTTTCTCTCTCTCTCTCTCTCTCTCTCTCTCTCTCTCTGGGGAGTCCTCCAGCAAGCAGTCTTAACGACGCCGTTTGTTTAAGTTTGACCTCTTAGGGCGCAGCTGGATGCCTGGAGGGTCGTCAGGTCATGAACCCCCACCCTTCACCAGGTAAGTCCCTCGTGACCAATAAAAACCTGGTAACATATTTGGCATGTTGAAAAAACCTTGTAACATATTTGGCATGTTGAGGAATTAAGAAAGTAAAAGATGCTTTGAGTATATGATCGCGTGAGTCAAAATTTAACGCCAAAAATATCATGTTAGATCTAAGGGTTTTTGGAAGTCAATATTTAAAAAAAACTAAAGAAAATCATTTTTTCCAAGAGAAGGAGTGAAGGATGATGCGTCACTGGTAATCCGTTTGTGACGAACGTTATGGTAGCGAAGGTATAGTGTTTGTTCTGCTATGTTCCCGTAACTTGCAAATTCTGACTTTGGCATGCCGCTATGGGAAAACTATAAGAGTTAAGTAACATTTGCAATTGGAAAATGTATTTTCAAGTAACGTCTTTAAAATGAACACTATGCCATAAAAATATACCATTATGCATTTTTGCCACGTGAACATCCTTAACAATACGGTTCCGACTTTGTCCGAAGTTTATTTTCTTTTCGTACGTTGGCATAATGGGCCCACATGGAATAGTTCGGTATTGAAAAAAAAATACGTGTTCGCGAACACGCTGCGACGTATTTGAAGCTTATGGTAGGTGGCGCCCTTATAAGGGATATGGAAGGATACGCTGTCGAGAGTACGAGCAGAATACTCAGACGTCAATAAAATCTGAACTACTCATCAAAATTCGATTAAATTTTTTTTGCCAAGTAGATATTTTATCAGCGGACGTGTATTTATATAGCACTATGCGGTAGTATGCTTTACTTTCGAGTAAAAAAATTAAGAACGGATTTTAGAAAAATAAAGGCTTGAAACCACAAAATATACAAAAATGGCAATATGTGATTTTTAATAATTTTTCAACGTGATAATATCTAGGCATCTATAATAATCGAATTTTAAAAATAAAATACTCGCGCTTTGATTTGAAAATAATATTACTATCCTAAAATCTTTTGCAGAGGTTTAAGGTCGTTAAAATTATTTTCATATGAAAACTCGAGTATTATTGGAATTCGGTTATTATAGAAGCCTAGATAGATATAATCATAGTAAAAATCATAGGAATGAAAGATTTCCGTTTTTCTAGATTTTATGGTTTCAAGCCCTTATTTTTCTAAAACAGTGTTTAATTTTTTACTTTAAAGTAAAGCATACTAGCGCACTGTGCTACATAAATAAAAATCCGCTAATAAAATATATACTTGGCAAAAAAATCTATTCGAATTTTGATGAGTAGTTAAGATTTTATTGACGACGTCGTACCTTTCCATACCCTTTAACCTAGGCTGGCTACTTCTTCCCAGTATACATATTGAAAGGTAGAAGAGAGAGGTAAGACAGAGGTATCAAGTTGCGCGTTGCGGACATCGAACCAGGAACGGCGTGGGAGTGAGTGACGGTTGAGAGATGGAGAGAGAGTGTGAGAGAGAGAGAGAGAGCTCGTTTTGTCGTCGGGTCAGCGGTCACACCGGCAGACCGCGATCAAGAGAAATGCCAGGGAAGCTTTACAGCTTTCCAACCAGTCGCCTTCGACGAGGCGTCACATGACCCTTCGCGTTTTATGATCCCCGTCACAGGCAGGAGCTTGTGTGAGTGTGTGGGCAGCGGGTTTACTCTCTCCTCGTGCAGCTGCATCTGACCTGCTTCTCGGGAGAGCTTTCATCAGAGCACCTGGTCCACTGTGGGGGGAAATGTTGGACCTTATTCCTATTACCGAGACGAGCAATCGATAGAGACCGTAAAAATTCGCGGGTTCACTGACCTCTAGGCTAGCCTCCAAGAATATTTGTGAAGTAGTGCCGACATCAGCTGTTTATTAGCTGCTCGCTGACAGTGAAATGGGCCTGTATTCAGCTACAGTTTTATTATTGGCTCAGCTACTTCCAGGAAGTGTCGAGTAAGTCAACGGACAATTGTGAACGTTATACAGACCTATAGTTGCTGGAATTCTAACTTGCGCATAATATAAAACGCGAATTTTTCAGGTCTCTCGCCCATTACCGAGAGGAACAATACAGCCCTGTAGTTTTCGCGAAAAGATTTTTGCCCCACTTTGTTTCAGTGTGTTACGTGCACACCTGCAGCTAAACTTCATGATTATTGACAGAGTGTTTTTGTGTAGAGTTATTATTCATTTGACTGTGCCAATCAGTATACCGATAACTGCCACAGATCACGTCTGTGATTTGCGGGTTCAACCTCCACACGCTGTGTGTTACGGCGTCCAATCACTGATGACAAAGCAGAGATGCAGGCGTGCACGTAAGGCACTGAAACAAAGTGCTGCAAAAATCTTTTCGCGAAAACTACCGGGCCCTATCGATACTTGTTGGGGGCACGTGACGACTTCACTAACTGGCCGAGGTCCTTACAGTTCCGAGTCATGAGGTATGCTCATTAAACACGTCTTATAGGTGGCTACGGATCAGAGGCTTGGAGAGGGAGGGGGGAACAGGGGGACATTGTCCTTCACCTAGAACAAAGACATTTGAACCCACCCTAAGTTTTAATATTTAAAAATATTAATCTACAATTTATGACAGCTGTATATTCAATATTTACTCGAAAACCACTTAAATAGCACCAGTTTGCACACTGAAATCAAAATTTTCGAGGAGAAGAACCCACGGGCCACCCGATTTAATAAGTCGTTATAGGAAAAAACTTGGAAGTAAATTTCTGGTATCAATCCTTCCCCCCCCCCCCTTTTTTTTTACAAGAACACCCTCGGGATAAAGTGAGCACTCAAAAAATCCAGCTAAATTTATATTTTGAGCGACTTCGTATCTTTCCACCCACAACGGATAACGTCTCTTGTAGTTTGCGTGTGCAAGATAAATTGAACAGATGGTGAAAACCTACTCAGCTTGTTAATAAAAATTATATTATTAACCATATAAAATACAAGTATGTCGATTTCGGTTGATTTTATTTCAGTATTTTATTTAAAATAGGAACATGCATGGAACTACGTTTACTAATTTGCTGTCAACTATGCAAGTAGTGAGGCAACGATTGTCAATGTATGTTGATTTATATGCAACGACTAGGCCCACGAACATTTCGCGAAAAGAATTTTGCCACAGTATGCTCCGGTCTACGGGCAAGAGATACTTTTCCCAGAAATGACAGAGATCATGGATAGAGCCACGATTATGTCGCGAAAAGTTTTTTGAACCATTTTGTTTCAGTGACTCACGTGCACATCGGCAATTCTGTCCCATGGTTATTGGCAGCGTCTCTTTCTTCATAATTTTTGTCTCATTTGATTGCACTACTCAGAATAAGGTTATTGTGGGGTTAAAACTTCTAATCACTGGTCATGTAGCAGAGCTGCTAATGTGCACGTAAAGTATTGAAATAAAATGATGCAATAATATATTTTGCCACAGAATCGTGGTTCTAATAATGGGTATGAGTAGACATACGTGAATTTCGCAGATTCATCTGGCAGCAGCCTGGAATTGTCAGTCCCATACATGCGCTGGCCAAAAATTACTTTCCAGTAGCTACTAATCGTACACGCGTGTAACACGTGACAGCTAGAGCCAGTGGTTTTTGGTGAAAAGAATTATGCAACAATTTGTTTCAATGCCTTATGTGAACACCTGTTTCTCTGCTTCATTATCAGTGATTGGAAGTTTTTAACACTCAACGTCTCGGGGTCCTACCCGCAAATCACGGACGTGTAGTGTCGTGGTAACATTGTTCTGGTTGGTGCAGTCAAATGAGCCACGCCTCTGCCCTATTATATTCTGCCAATAACACCGAACCAGAGTTGCAAGTGTGCACGTAAGGCACTGAAACCAGTTGTTGCAAAATTATTTTCACCAAAAATCACTGGCTCTAGTGACAGCCCCAGGAATAAATTCCTTATTAACAACTAACTTGTAGTTGTCAAAAAGTGTGTCAAAACAGCCGTCGAACAATCACAGAAGTGTCGAGGAATTATACATTCTTGACGACCAGTGTGTTGTAGAATATATGCGCGAAATTCGCGTGTCTCTATCCATGTGTTACGTTTTCAAAAGATGCGGGCATTTCTTAGCAGGATTCACTCTTTTTATATTTACACGTATTACAGGAAATAAATGACACCTATGTAGGTTTAGTGAAGAGATTTTGGTCAGCACTTAACATCTAGGTCTTAAGGCCTCGCCTTTAGATTTGCAGTGGTTTCGAAAATAATTATGTTACAGCAATTTAATACATACTATATCAAAAATTCACTCTGGCAGTTTTAACACTTATATGTCATCGTTTGTACATGAATTTTTCTGTTGCAATACACCAAATGAATTTTTAGATTTTTGCCCCTCAAATATCACTATTTTGTTGTCAAAATAAGCGAAAATGAAGCAAAATAATATTTTGCTAACAAACTGTACATTTATTATAACAAACGCTCTGGCAAAATTGTGTATTGTATGACTGTGCACAGTGTCAGTTTTTTCAAGAATTCGTTTAAAAAATATGTGAGTTATTTGCAATTGTTTGGAAATAAATTAAAGATCATGGCCTTAAGCGCTGGGGTGATATGATGTGTGAATCGTAGCAGGAATCAAGGGATGGAGGAAATGGGTGATCCCCGAAAAATACACGCTGACCAGTGGCATCGTCCGGCACGATTTCCACATGCGAAAGTTCGGGGGCTGACACCGCCGGGAATCGAACACGGATTATGTATAGCATGTGCTCCTTATTTACCAAGCGAGGTGGTACGATGATAACGCTCTGGTCTTGCACGTAGAAGAAGACGAAGTCTAATTCCAGTCCGACCATCCTGATTTTGGTTTTATGGTATGCAGGCGAATGCTGGTACGCTTTCTCAAAATAGGCCTGCGTGGATTCCTTCAGGTTTTTTCTGTCTGAACAAATATTCCCACGCAGACTTCGAAGATTTCACATCGACCTGTCGATAGCTGTCAATCTCGATGAAACCAAGTCCGAAAATATTGTCAGATTTTTTCTTCAAGTACTGATACCAGATTCTGCATTCCTGCTTCATAATGCCAGTACGGCGACTCAACGAACATACGAAAACCGATTTACAACTCGCATGGAAACGGAACACATTAATTTTGCAGTGATGTTACCGATGCTGGAGTTATACTAGTGCCAGCCGTAGAGAACGTCTTCAAATACCATTTTTCATCTTCTTGACTTCTTTTGTCAAGATTTTACTTGTTAAATATGATCTGAACGTGGTGATTGATTAGTGTACTGAATTCATGATTTCTTCTGTGAGACCGATTTTTTGGGGGTTTTCATTCAAATTCAGCTAACCAGTTGAACTTCACTTCCAGCGAATTAGCATGGTTGAGAATATTTTGTGTCAAACAATCATTGTTCGCTTTAAGAATGCGACCATGGAATTTCGATTGCTATTTCCTGAATACGTGAGAAGTGATGTTTGCCACGATCTATTATAACTCGTGCAATATCTTTACTTAGGTTAGGCTTTATGACACTTCGAGATTAAGGACACTAGACAAGAGTACACACAAATTACTCAAGAACAGAAATTAGAAGAGTATTCAACAGTGTCCTTCGTTTAAGAACATTTGTAGGGTTCCCATATGGAGCGATTTTGAGGAACCATGAAAAACCGAACCCGGATCCTCCCGAATGCGTTTCCAACGTGTATAATCGATTATTATTTTAGTTGTAATATAAGGCCGTAGAACCTAAACTTACGGTGTCGTTGGTAATGATTCGTTTTTTTATACGAGTTTCGTAGGGCCTACGTGGGACGATAACCCCAGCAGCAAGGCAACACCGCACATGTAGGAGACCCCTCCCAGGTTGGCATCCCTGGGGGATGCGTGATCGATTGCCAACGTGATTAACCGGCTCCCGCGGCGTCTCAGGGGTTGTCTTACGCGACGTCGTGGTAATCGATGGGTCGAAACTGCAGTCGAGTCGCCTGGCTTGACACATCAAATGCACCACAGAGGTTCGGTGTAGACACGCCGTTCCAAAAAAAAAATGGGATGTTTTGCATTTGGTACATTCAAGTTAAAGTTCTAGACGGAAAAATAGTAATAATCGAAATTTTGCAGACACATTTATAGAGGATGACTTATTTTCACAATATGGCAACATATCACTGTACATACTCCCTTCTTGCGCTCTACAGATATCTGACTTATCTTATTAATACTGTTCTGACCTGCGTATTACTGATCCAGGATAAAATCCTGAGGAGTCCGAACATGAGTCTATGTTTACTTGACTTAACACACGTGAAATAATACCTGATCGTAGAGCGCAAGAGGGGACTATCTCCGTGCAGTGTTGCCAAATTGTACACATAAAATGTCGTCTTAGAACATTTTGTCACTAACATTTTCGTTTCCAATTTTAGCCCTGGATTCGCGTGGTGTGCTTATTAGGCGTTTGTTTCTGGACACCCTGTATAGTGCTCATACGTACACAGCTACACATCATTCAGACTGGAGAGTTACGTAGACATAGGTAAACGTATGTAATACATGACGTAATGTAGTCCTGTGATAAAAGGAGCAATCGTAACTCACTGCAATACGTTTAAAGAGCAGGTTAGAAGATGTTTAGGTGGTCAAAGATTTATATCATCATCTTCTTTATACAATGCGTTGCAAAATGTAATGTCGACATTTCGGGGGGACAATTCTCACATTAAGACACAAAAAAAAAAGTCATATGAATACAAGCCTGAAAACTCACCGATACTGTACTACATGTCTCATTCTTTAAGAGCGAGTATTAGACAATTTTGTTGTATTTTTAGTTTATGAGCCATAACATTTATTCAAATCGTATTATCAAAATTTTCTCTTCGACAAAGCATAGGATATATTCGTGGTAAACTCCTTGACATAAATAACGGAATATTTCATTAATTTATCATGCAGAATCATTGTAAGATAATTCTTTAAAGTTAACCTTAATTTTCTTGCAATGATTCTGCGTGACAATTCAATGAAAAATTCCGTTATGATTTATGCCAAGCAGTTTACCAATAATATATCCTATGCTTGAGAAAATTTTGATAATGAAATTTGAATTAGGTAATGTTATGGATCAAAAATCCTTAGAGGATACGAGTCCCTATTTATTCTACTTTAGTAAGCTTTATTTTTTTAATCTTGAAAGCGAGAAAATATCGCAAAACCGTTACATATAAATGTCGGAAAATATTTGTACTCTGTAACCTAATTTTTTTTTCAAAACATAAGTTTCGATAATTTTGGCTAATGATCGACTTCATTAAATTTTCTTGAAGCCCATAATTAGCCAAAATTATATAAATTTATGTTTTGAAGATAATATCCTTCATAGTGCAAATATTTCCCAATATTCGTATGTAACGACTTTGCGATATCCGCTCCCTTTCAGGACTGAAAACATTAAACTCTAAAAAACAGCATAAATTGTAACCGGCGGCCTGGTTGGGTCATGTCAGTGCGGAATGCTCCATCGGACAATGCTTACCGTCCAACTAAATACGAACCAGCTTGTATGATTTTGCCAATAATAGCGGCAATGGCATTCCACAGAAATACGATCCACTCCTCACGATATGCATTGATCCATCATGTACTGTAGTACAGAACTGGTGCAATTTTTTACCTATGCCAGTATAACCTTTTGTGTTCCTCAAGATCAGAGATTGCTTCCCCACGATATTGACATGCAATTTTGAAACAACCTGTGTTATGTATTTCGCTGACGTTTTATCAAGTACTGGCGTTAGAAAAAAAAAGCAGCACTACAATTTTTAAAAATTAGTTAGTGTAACTGTGAAAATTTGATTCTTTATATATTCCTATCCCAATTTTAAAATTGTTATAATATCATGACAATACAATGAGGCACCAGTAGTCATATACGGTAAAGATATTTCATATAAATTTGTTGGGTCTGCGTATAGTAACGTTTGGAATTTTATTGTAATATTCAGATGAAAATTAAGTAAACAATAAACCTTGTTTGAAGGCGAAATATTTGTCCGATTCCAGAGAATTTTTTTGTTGTTTTGGTATGAGTCAATGGAATGCATGGTCAGGGTATATACCATTGTAAATAGTTTCATAAAATTTGAATTGCGCAATATTTTATGTTGAAATGGCCGTAATCGTGTTATAGGCCTATAGAAAAGTTATTTTTGAGTTTCTGTTGTGATTTTACCTTGTTTTCTTTGATGTGACGTCACGAAACCACGAAAAGTCCTTAAAACTCAAGAAGAAACTTTGGCTGTTGAACAGCTTTAAAGGTGTGTTCCTTAGTTTTTTTTTTTTTTTTTCAGACTGGTGCCAAGAACTCAGATATTTTTTTAACAAATAGCTTTGAAAAAATTTGAGACAATGTGCAGTTACACGATGCACAATACCGTGGATGCGTATTAAAAAATAATGTAGGTACCATTCGTCAGCAAAAAAAAAAGTTAGCTTCATTTTGGCTTCTTTCCGCGTCCAAAAAACGTGGTACTTTGGGTGATGAAATCTAAAAAAAAAACCGTTCAGTACATTGCTGCAAAAAAATTCAGCTACAAATTCTGACATATCAGTGTCAAAACTATGGAACAAAATTTTTATATGAGTACTACATAGCAATAAAAACAAATATTGTCGAAATCACTGCTGAACTAAGGAACAAGTCCTTTAAGGACGCTGTTCACCTCAGTTTTCAACGTATTTTTTTATTTTTATATTTGTACCAGATATTTTTTTCCTTATTTTATACATAAATTGTGATTAAATCTTCCTCTTAGAAAATTTGTGTATCTCTCACAGTTTTTGCGTAACGACTCGTAAACGTCACAATTTGGACTTTACGGTTTTAAGTACGCAACTAAAACCAACTGACATACCAAACTGAAAAAAATTCATACTATATAACAATGTTGTAGGCTATGATTTGACATATACTATAAAAACAAAAAATATTTTTTTTTTGTATTTCTAAAAAAATGTTTGATATTTTTATAAAGTTCATTTAAAAATTCAGCATTTGTATTTTATTTTTGTATTTGTATATGTCAAATCATAGCCTACAACATTGTTATACGATGTGAATTTTTTCGGTCTGGTATGTTAGTTGGTTTTAGTGGCGTACTTACAATCGTAAAGTGCTAATTTTGACGTTTACTACTCATTACGTAAAACCTATGAGAGATACAAAAGTTTCCTAAGAGGAAGATTTAATAACAATTTATGTCTAAAATAAGAAGAAAAATATAAGTTACAAATATAAAAACAAATATAGACGTTGAAAACTGAAGTGAACAGCGCCCTTAAAGTCGACCGACCACGCCACCCAGTAGTTACGCCATCGATTGGCTGCCTCGTTCAGAGATGCCATTTGTTTCGCGAATCACGAACCTACAGGTTCTGGGTTCTCTTTCCGTGTCCTGTTTTCCCCGGGGTCTCGTGCGCCATGTTTATGAGATTTCCTCGGAGAGATGGAAACCAGAGTTATCATAGTAGGACGAACATTTACAAAAATAATACAGTGAATGGCCGTGAGTTTGGACATGTGGGGACATTTAAAAATAAAATATTTTCCCCGCTTATTGTAGCTCTGAGCAAAGAAATTTACTTGTAATAAATTTCAAGTAATGAATGCAAGTATGAAGTTTCATAAACATGTACTTACAGTTGACACACATTAAAACAAAAAAAAACAAAAAAAACAGTTGTAATAGCTGTACAAAGTCACCCCACTTGTCGAAAGCCACTCCCAGCTTACTGTGCATAATTTATTTTTTCAAATGTATTACTCACAGACGGTTTCTCACCGCTGTGTGTGTGGGTTATGCGTCTTCGTGTTGGTGCTTTCGTTTTGGATTTGTGTGTAAAATATATTGTATAGAACAATTTAATATTTAGGGCATGCACTAAACTAAACTGAGACTAGCTGCATTGAACGAAACCTGTTTTCTAATTGAAAAAGATTTTGATAGACTTAGCTTTCTTTTAGAGCATCATTGCTATTGTCTGGGCTCTGCGTATTTAGTTATTTATTTTAATTTGAAAACAATTCTACGTCCCTTTGCAAGAATTTCAAGAAATAAGAACATTTCACTGCAAACGTACGTGTCACGAGGTAAAAATTAAGTAATTAATATCTAAGAAATATTTTTGTATCAGTATTCTTGAACTAAGCGAGATTTTTGTCATTTTCACAATCAGTCTTTTTTTCTTCTTAAAAATGCAGCAAATTTTATTATTAAATTATTTTATTAAGTGCCTCGTGACATATCTTTTCACTTTTCACTGCGAGTAATCTTATTTATGTAGGTGGGTTGGATTTTACTCTGGATTAGTTCAAACAACTATTGGCTACATTATTTATTGGATCAAAATGTCATCAGGTAACAGGTCGTTTTAATTAGTCACGAGGTTAGTCCGGGCACAGTAAAATTGTAACTCTAGTATTTGAAATAGTGATCCGATTGACCTAGCATTTAAAAATAAACCAAGCTAATAACTCGAGTGCATTTAATTACCTGATTAATATATGGTGATCCAGCATCCCGGTAATGTGATCAAGAAAACATACATAGTTCCGGCAGATTACTTAATGGTAGGCCCATTCGGTACAAAAAGTTTGTTCTTCTCAGTAGCCTTGAAAAAAAAATATTGACAGAAAAATAAACCTGAAAAGAGAAAGAGAGATGAAGCAATTTTTCTCCTAATTTAGTTGAATATTGTGAACATAGTCAGTTGAAGTGCTGCAGTGGCATATAGGATAAACCCACCATATTTTGTGATGCTAAAGCTTCGACCTTCGGTAACAGAAACATGTTAAACCTTTTTAATTGTGATCTTATATTGGGGCGGTGTTCTGCATTACTAGACTATACGACAATTTTTAATTGTTAGTGAAACATGCTCTAAGGTTTTAAGATGTGAAACTGTCTTACGAAAAAAATTTTAGTAGAGGGAAATTTAATAACCACTGGATATAGAACAACAATTCGTTATGTAAGACGGTTTCAAAGCATATGGTGGATAACCAATTTATGCATAACACTGGCCATTTTATGTACTTGCAGGGGAGGATGCAGAAGAGGAGGAGGCATATGAGCCCTGGCCCCTCCCGAGATGGCTCCAAAAATATAAAACAAAAATTGTGCCAATTAAAATATTGGAAAGATTACCTCATGCGTTTCCTAGAGCTCTATAAATACAACACAACAATAACAACACAATCATATTTTGCGACAGTATGGAGGCAGAAGCTGAAAAATGTACCTAATTTATTTTATATCAGCACAAATGTTTTCACTTTTAAAGCATATTTTATCATAAAATTATTACACTATCTTAAAGGGTATTTTTTTTTAATTTGTAAACTCCTTTAATAGCGTCATTTTACAAAGTCACAATTCCGGACCCCCTATTTTTGGTTTGGGGTGTGGATGCAGTTGTATTTTATTTTAAGTCATAGTCCCCTCCAGGATCCAGAGCTGTATCCGCCTCTAGCCGAACTACACATGTCTGCTCTCTGTTGGTAAACTAGCGAACTAGGTGTACAGACTATTCTCAATTTTGTGAAGTCAGCAAAATGTTTCATCACGATATTAAAGTACATTACGATGTGTGGTCAGTTTGCCCTACCCTCATTGCAAGAACCTTTTAAACACTAACTTTCGTTTTTGTCCAGGAAATCGTATTCTTCACATACACACAAACCCAGTTAAGTTTAATTTTGTGCTATTAGTTTGGCAAGGGACAATTTCTGTGTTCGTAACGGTTCAGACATTCCTGGTTTTTAGATACGGTACTTAGCATTTGTGTTCCATTTTACTTCAGGTGACTGGTCTTGGCGGAGCTAAATATAGACTGTTTACAGTAAAATGAGCAAACCTTCAGCAGGGCCTTAAACGTTTTTCAGAAATTTCTATATTTCCACATCTCGTTAGTGTAAATATTGTCTTACCACTTGACGAACGTGGGTAATACGTTTCATTACTCTTACAAATTGACTGAGATAGCGGTAAAATATAATTATTGAATGGTTAAAGCACGGAATATTTAGGAATGCACAAGTACAATAGCCTGTAGGAGGACAAACTCAGTCTCACACGCCAGCAAAATGGCGGAAACGTCTACTGCCAATCAGCGTAAGACAGCTACCCTGCTATTCGGCAGCCAGGCCAATAGGAAACTTACTGTAACATGCACGAGCCAAACATACAGCATCAGCAGTCTCGTGCAACCAATAAGATGAGAAGTTCAGCCGTATCAAATAAACCGCCACGTTATTTCACGTCTGTATTGCGATTTAGTCTGTGGTTAATGCCTGCGGTGAGGTTATTTAAAAGGTCTTAATTTTTCGTGAATGGCCTATACCTAGGGCCCGATAGTTTTCACGAAAAGATATTTGCTCCATTTTGTTGCAGTGTCTTACGTGTACACTTGCAGCTCAACTTCATGATTATTGGCAGACTGCTTTTGTACAGAGTTATTATTAGAGATAGGAAATTTCGCGGAATGATTTTTGCATCACTTTGTTTCAGTGCCTTACGTGCGCACCTGCATCTCGGCTTTGTGGTCAGTGATTGAATGCCTTAACACCCAGCGTGTGCAGGTTACACCCGAAAATCACAGACCTGATGTGTGGCAGTTATCCGTGTACAGATTGGCACAGTCTGATGAATAACGACTCTGCACAAAAACACTCTGCCAATAACCATGAAGTTGAGCTGCAGGTGTACACGTAAGGCAATGAAACAAAGTGGGGGGAAAAAAATCTTTTCACCAAAAATTCCCATCCCTAGTTATTATTCGATGACTGCGCCAATCAGTACATGGATAACTGTGACACAACACTTCTGTGATTTGCGGGTTTAACCTCCAGACGTTGTATATTAAGGCATCCAATCACTGACCACAAAGTAGAGATGCAGGTGCGCACGTAAGGCACTGAAACAAAGTGGGGCAAAAATCTTTTCGCGAAAACTACCGGGCCCAACCTATCTAGAGACCTGTATATTTTCGGAATAATATGAGTACAAGTTAGATTCTGAAGTCACGTATATTCAATGTTCATGTAAGTTATTTTTGAGATTGGGTCACATTTTATTTAAGGCCATGATCAATCATTTCTACTCCTTGCACGAAAATTATTATTTTTTACTTCTACACGAGAGGAGATATCGAAAACCATTTGCACAGTATTATTAAAAATTATTTTTATGTAGGCTATTTTTTCTAGATGAAAACGTAAGTAGATTCGGCTAATTAGCTCATTAACAAAAATTTCTTGAAATGCATAATTAACTGAAACCATTGTGTATTTTGTCTTCAAAAATTAGTGAACTGGGTATAGATTGTTTTAACAAAACTGTGCAACAATTTTTTTATGTCTACTTTTGTTTAGGAAGAAAATAATTGTAGTAAAATCAGTATAAATGAGCAGTGGATTTTTTTATGAGGCACGAAAATTGGGAAGGCGATAAGTCGAATATAATACGTCCGTCAAACGCGAAGTAAAAAACTTGCGTGCAGTGTTTTCGTACAATGCGTTCATCAACGAGACTTTAAGCGATGACCCTGTTATGTTATTTGTGGAAAGTATCTTGCAAAGTTCAATACAGGTCCCTATGATTTTATATTACGATTACGGTTGATACTTCCTCTGCTACAGCAACGTGGAAAAGTAATATTTAGCACTTTTGAGGAGCTCGGTATTCATGTTTTTTTTTATTAGCGAATGGCATTTTTAAAACCGTAGTGGCAGAGTTTAAAGGGTTTGTCTACTTTTTGTAGAAGCACATTGGAAACTTTTGTTCCACAGTTATGCAAGGGATCATATATAGAGACTTGCAAAATTCGCGTTATCATTTGGTAGCAGACTAAACTTCGCTTTCCCATACATAACAGAGCATAATATTTGATGCAATTGGCCATGAACTTTTATGTGTAGAGCCACGATTTTATGGCGAAAAGATTTGTGCAACAGTTGGTTTCGATGCGTCATGTGCACACCTGCAGCTCTGCTACATCGTCTGTGGTTGGATGACTTTACTCTCACTTGACTTGGCAAATTATAGACGTACAGACTCACAATAATCTTATTCTGATTGGTGCAGTCAAATGAGAAACGTGTCTGAACATAGACACGCTGCCAATAACCTTGAAACAGAACTGCCGATGTGCACGTGAGCACTGAAACAAAGTGGGGCAAAAATCTTTTCGCGACAAAATCGTGGCCCTATTTATGTGTTGTCATTTACGTGTGTTAATGTCTTTACAGAGATTGGCATCTCGAACGTGTAAGCATTCTCCGCGGCAAGTCACGACAATATCGGCCAGCGGGAGGCGTCGAACGAGCCTACAGTCACTTGGAGTCTAGTCAGATGTCAGGAAGTAACGCGAATTTTGCATGTCTCTATACATTTCCCATCACGCTACAGCACGTCTCAAGCGCCAGATCCAACTACTCTTCAAGGTTTCCTTGAGAACTTCGAACCAATAACAAACCTGCATGAGAATACTCACCGACTACAACGACGTCACTCACTGGAGTAGCAGCGAATGAACAAGTAGCTGACGACAGGGTGTAGACAGGAATGTGGAAACTAGATTACAAGTCGTTGAACCTGCGAAATTTCACCGAGTCTCTACCTACACCGAGTCCTTGAAAGGGTTCCCAGTTCGTGTCAGCGAGTCTTCGTTCTCCGCGGACACGAACTCGGTTCCATCAAGATTGTAAAAAAAAAAAAAAAGGAAAAAAAGAAGAAGAAACCACGATTTATGTGCTGGGAAATCTTGGAAGTCACGAATCCTTTCTGTTCCCTGGAAAGTCCCGAGTGCCCGTTTCGGCTCGTCTTAAGACGTTCAGACATTCACGACCTAGCTAGAATTAACCGTAAAATCAGTTATTTACAGTTTCCGTTTAGTAAAAAAGGAATGGTAATGGTTTTCGTCCATACGCTGCTGCTCGCGGCCTCAGTAGGACGCGGATTCGATTTCCGGTGCTGGGCATTCTGATTCAACGGGCATTGCAACACATCGGGACAGCTATTCGAATAAAACTTAACATTTAACGGTGCGTGGTCTTTCATTTCTTTCAAACAATTGCAAAAAACTCAAATATTTTTTACCAACTGCTTTGGAAAAATTTGAGACTGTTTACAGTTATACGATACACCATTTTGCAGGGGCGTTTTTTAAATAATGTACTGTTTGCTAGCAAAAAAAAATTGCTTCATTTTGGTTTATTTTGACCACGAAACGTGTTATTTCAGAGGGCAAAAATCTAAAAATCCGTTTGGTGTTTTGCAACAGAAAAATTCAGATACAAAGTATATATGTGTGTGTGTGTATATGTGTTTGCGTGCGCGTGTGTGTGTTCGCGTGTGTGCGTGTGCGCGCGCGTTAAAACTGTAAGAATGAATTTTTGATATATTATTAATTTGCATTAAAATATATTTTCGAAACCACTGCAAAACTAAAGAACGAGGCCTTAAGGTATCTCTTGCAATAACAAGAGTAGGTATATAATTGTTAGATTACATTAGACATATCTCAGTACCTATATAATATACATAATATGCTACATTTCACTTTATTGTTAATCTCATTAAGCCTATAATTCCTGTAGGATCTTCTATGCCGTTTATTAAATCCCCTGTAAAGTATGAACAAATAAGGAGTGGTGTGGTTAGAAGGTTTTACGTCCCTTTAACACAAAAATGACTGGGAGTCTCCGAATATAGTTCAGTATGTTCACATTCTTCGCTAACTCCACAGTTCTAAGGTATAAGCAGTGCCTTTAAGGTTAAAGTAGAATCAAATTCCTTACATTTATGCAACCATCAATACAGTAAATGCGTAGCTGTATAAAACTTGCTGCAGGAACCGCCAGAATAATCCGAAGTGATTGATTTAAGATTTATATAAAAATGGAAAGTGTATGATGTATTATAGTTTAAAATAAACCCCGACGACCTAGTTATTTTACGTCTAAATAAATTGGGGATTAAGTTTCCAAATAAGCTGTTACCGCGACTAGGATGTGCACAGAGAGAAATGTTTGTTACAGTCATACAAGTTTGTACAGGTGGTTCTGATAAAGTGCGCACTTTTGAAGAACATCTTGACTATAGAACAATATTTAAAAAATATTATTTATTGTCACCTCAGGTGTTAACGTAAGTTATAATCTATACACTTTGATTGTTAATCGGTCAGTTTTTTATATTAAAAAGTTGCAGGATACTGTAAATAATCTGAAAAAAAAAAAAATAGAGTAACGAGGGCATCAAAAGTACTCATTTCATCTCGAACCACATATATATGACGATACAAATATGTATTTTATCGAACAAATATATCTTTAATGAACAAAATAAAAAGCGAGTTAAGTATTGAATTAGTTTATTTAACAAATTGTTAATTTAATTGGTCGAAACCTCATTGTTGAGCGAAATAAGTCGGCTAGGCAAAGAGATACACAGTTGATTCGAGTTTTACGCGCATGTTTAGCCATTCTCAGACTTATATGCTGTTGAGTATAACAAACATTTTTCTCAGTGTGGCGTGAGACTATAGTGATCGATGCACGTGTAATTATTGGACACGCGGAGGTTGACGTCAAACTTGGTCGACGGACCGTGCAAGTGCGTGTAGCAGGCAGGAAGTTACGGGGCTATTGTGCCTTCTGACGTGTAATTCGTGCGGTGCGGTAGGAATTTAGAAGGGGATGGGTGGGGGGCCGTCGTCGCCGACCTGTCCCGAGGAATCCCGGAGGGAGTGGCCGATATTACGGCCCCCGGGGAGCCGCCGCGCGAATATTTCACGCGCGACTTGACGCCAGGAATGTTCGCCCCTCTGTACCCCCCCCCCTTCCCATTCACGTCTTTGCAACATACCTCCCTTCTGCACCCCTCTCTCCTCTCCCAGCTGCTCAACTCATAACCCTTTTCCGTACCTCGCTTCATAACGCCTCAGTTCAGATTCAACACTCCATGGGGTAGAGGGTAACATACGCCACGTGGAACCCCCCCCCCCTTTTTTTCCCTTCTCCGCCATTTCCATCATGTTGGTGGTCTCAGCGCGTTTTTCCCATCTGCAGTGCAGTTCGGCGGGGTTATACAGAAAATAACCAAATCACAAATTTCACACGAACTCAAATATTCAAGGTCAAACTTTACTGTTTGTATCTAAACTTTGTGCTCTGAGCTCAAGGGTGGATCAAGCTTTGAGATCTTGGGGGGAAAGGGTTGCGACGATGTTGTCTTATACCAGACACCGAAGTAAAAAAAACGGGTGGTCGGGGGGTCCTCCCCCGAAAAATTTTGAATTTAAAGGTGCAAAATAGTGCTGTTTAAGGTGTTTCCCAACCAAAAGATTAAATAAACAGCTTTAAGAAATTTTTCAAATTCCGGTTTTACATTCATAACATCACATGACATGTTTAAGGAGGGACGGTCGCCGCTACGCTTCCTCCCTTGTATCCACCACTGTCTGGGCTCTTATTTTCGTTTTTCAAGTATTACAATTTAAGGTGTCTTCCTAACCAGGCTGTAGTGTGGCTTGCAGAGCTTACGTTACAAGATTACTCGAAAACTGCTCCGCGTGCGTAAGTGATGTCTGATTAGGAATAGCGTTCAAAGAACGACACACATATACATTAATATCCATTTCATGTCCTCCATTAATCTATAATGTTTAATTTTACGCTGTCGAAAATTGTGAAAAAAAAAAAAAAAAAAATTGTAGTCCTCTTTTGTACTAAAATCTTGACGCAGAATCTTTTAAAAGGTATGACGTGTACAATACATATTTATCTTTAATATTACCCCATAAAGAGATGATTTGACGCGAGAGAAGAAATGCAGTCCAGTTCAGAATCTTGTGCTTAGAGGCTAGGATGGGGCTATGTCGACCTTACCGCCTTCCACAATGCGCAAAATACGTCAACCCAGGATATTTATTTAATATTTCGCAAGGTTGGACAGTTGTCTAGAGTGTCCTGAGCTGCCCTTCAAACATTTAATGCAAAAAAATATTTTTAACTGCGGTAAATATATTGTAAGGGATTGCTGTGTTTTAGATTAACTGCACTGTTAAAAATTTCCGTGAATTTACGGACAATCTTACGGAAACGTCTGTTAAATTAATGGAAACATTATTTTGTAACACAGCTATACATAGTTATGTTTCAGTAATTAAACATGTGTCAAACTGCGAGAAGAAACTAAATAAATAACCGAACGCATTATTGCGCCTGCATACTAAAGAAGTCACATAAATATGCGAGTTTCCATAAGTGGAGCTAGTTGCCTTCCGTAAATTAACGGACACTTCTGGAGAATTTTTTACCAGCACTTCTCCGTAAAACATCGAAAATTATTTTTAACAGTGCCACCTAATGTTTGTGAGAGTTTTTAGCAACTGTTGTTTAGTACTTCTTAGTAACGTACTAAAAATTCCACTGGCATTCTCTACCACTTGAAATACGCTCATGTACGCCGTTATCAATTTTAACGGAAATGTACCGTTAATAAACGGAAATAGTGTCCGTAAAAGTAAAATACGGAAATGTCTATAGTAAATATACACTACGGAATCATACGTAATATGTCCATAAGTCTGCTGCGGACACTTACACGGAAAAAAATCGAAAATGTATGGGTTAGAGAGCTGTAAATATCACGGATAGACTTTAATAACCTCACCGGTAAATCTGCAGATAATTACGTAGAAATGCAATTGTAGCATTATAGACATGTAAGTATGGCTCAGCTCCGTGTGATGAAACTGTTTTACGGAAACTTCTGTTGGATACGGAAATAAGTTTCCGTGAATTCACGGAGGTATCTGGAGAAATGTTTACCGGAAATTCCGTAAATCGACGGAGAAAATTTTTTACAGTGTGTTTAAGTTTTAAATATATTATAGTACTTGCGTTTGCTTAACTAAAACTCGTAATGTGATTTTATTTTTAATGATTTACTTGAAACTGCTTGCATCGTAATAAATTCCAATATTTTTACAGGATACATACCTCTACTGCCTAGGGTTTATCTCATTTATTTTGGTAAATAATGTTTTATTGAATGTATCGTCACTTCTAGGACGGCAAGGCGTAGATAAAATCTTGATCGACCTCCTTAATTTGTTGCAACCTCAATATCGTCATTAATTTGTAACGGTGAACAGTCGACAAGAACAAATTTGATTTACTTACGCGAGTAACTACAGTGGCCATAAAAGTAACAGAACCCACCCCGTATGGATTCCAAAAAGGGAATAAAAAGATAAACTAGCCATTTCAACGCGAGAAACGTAAAACAATCGTCTGTTCCCTGCTTTGTAAGAAAAGTTAAAAATCTAAGATGATGACGAGAAGTGCCCCTTAAGAAGTCTCCTTACCTGTGCTTTCAACGTGTAGCAGCGAGCTACGACTATTCATTTTCTGACAAAACTATTTAACGCAAAATATATTTGTATATATACGAAAGGAACACACACTTCAAACTATGTCGCTATGGTTTTAAAAAATTAGCACCTTTATTAGAACGTTTATTAAAACGGCTTTTCCAGACGGCTGTATCTGAGAAAATAACAACCGTAATCGAAAAACACAACTGCAGAAACAAGCGTTAGACTTTAAACTACGCTGCCCGCAAATAAAATTAATTGGTCACCGCTTAAAGTCCCATAGGAAAAAGGATTATAGTAAAGCACTGCACGCCAGCTGAGTGGCTTGTGCGGAGAGGCGATAATGTATTACATACGTCGGTTAGCGGCAGCCTTACCACTCCTGCCTCACACACAAACGCAGTATATCTAGGGATGTCCCTTAACAGTGACTACCCACTTATTTTTTGTCGCAATATAATGACTTGTCTGTCTTTGGCTTGTAGGTTGGAGTCAAAATAGTCTAATTGTCAGTGGCGACGAAAGTGTGCAGTATTCCAGTATATAATTATGGCAATTCATATTATTGTTATAGATTATGTTGTACCGCGAAAATATGTTATACCAACAAAGCTACAACACTGTAGTTTCTTGTGACATGTTTGATTGGGAGATATACGTCGGACACAACGCAGCGGTCTGTAAACCAATAACAGGCATCAGCGGGATTCTTACTGGTTACGTCAAATAGGGAAAATCTCCGCGTACAAGCTAAATCCAGAAATATTTTGATAAGCTGAACGTATTTTGAAACCCAGCAAACAGTCAAGTTTTCCGACATCTCTAATTATTTTAGGTGATGAATACCCATCTAACTGGAACTGTAGGGCTATTCATGCGAAAGTAAATTTTTACTTTGCGAGAATTTTAATTCAGCCTTTCTCTGTGACGGAGCTTAATATTTTGCTCCGTGGTAATTATCTTTTAACTTTTATCCGCCTAGCAACTGTAAATGATACTAAATCTTTAATAACTCATTCCAGTGGCTTGTTTATTAAAAATATTTTCTGAGCCCACATCCTCTGTGAAATGCTGTGAAATACATTTCATACCAGGTATGTAGTGACCTCTGCTCTCAAAAAGTATGAGCTTCAGAGAGGAAACAGTTTCATTTCTCTGCACGAGTGAGTTTTATGAAGTGGCCGGGATGCCATTTTTGTAAAATAACCTCGGCTAAATCAAGAGTTGAGGATATTATTAAATGTATGTAATTCATAGCAGAAGTAAACAAAGACAGATTAAATTAATTCTCGCCATTTTCGTTACGATCGTGTGCTTATTAAAAATGTTTTCAACTTCTGAACAGTGTTAAATGTATTTTATCGTAGCACATGTGTACAGGATTAACACAAATGTTTGTGAACTTTTGTCAGTGTCATGGCGTTCGGTTGGTATTTTTAATGGCATTGATTTGTTTCGTAAATTTCCTTTGTGTTGTGACAGAGAGTTCCTTGTCTATATTCGAAAGAAGAGCGAATATAGGAGCTGGTCAACTTATAATAGGTGATGGTTTATCGCGGGGAAACTAGAGTGTTTGAAGGATTTCAACACATGTTCAGCTTACCAGAAGATTGCTGGCTGTAGCTTGTGCTTGGAGCTGTTACCCTATTTGACTGAGCCAATAATTATCCCGACATTGTAATATTTGTTGCCTATATTGGTCTGCAGCTACGTTGTGTCAGACGTACATCACCCAATCATACATGTCACAAGAAACTACAGTGTTTTCAAGGGTATGTTAGCACGAAATATTTTCAGGATATACCATCATCTCTACTCATTGCGTAAGTTTACGTATATATAACGAGTTTATTTGTTTTGTACAGTAGTTTCTGAAACGGGGAGAATTTACACTACTCATTTATTCGGCCTCTTTCTGTTACCATTATTTGTATAAATAGCTTAACGCAAAAATTCCAGGTTTCAAATACTTTACTTTTTTTACTAACAAAATAATACCATATTCAAATTCTTTCCGTTCAGATCATCTGAAATATAAGGCTGATTACTGTTGGTTCATCTGTTATTAAACGACATCATGAAGTTATTGAATGCTGTATTTCTGCTTCAAGATATTAAGAACGGGTAACAGCTAAAGGAATTTCCAAATGCCTGTCGCCTCACGCGGGTACCTCATCGTACGTTAGACATATATAGCCTAGAAGTCAAAGGAAAGCTGTACCCTATTGTTTTTTGACATGTCTACAGCTTACATAAGAAGAGTGTGATGGTTTCGTACAGACTTTGGAAGGAAATTTTTCGGCAAAATATAGTGATACAACGCATCAAACGATTGCACGATAATAGTACATGGATAAAATAATTATTTTTATAAACTTTCGGCTATGAACGAAGGTGATAGGTAACTTTTCTAGCTGCTATTTTTTAAATTATTTATTACTTTATTTTCTGCGAGATGTGTAACTTACTCAACTGTAAACCCGTTTCGTTAGTTGAATTTGCATATTAATTTGAATGTTAACGAAATTTTGAAAACAGGCATTCCCAGTTGTTAACTGCATGTCAAATTGTCATTATTCTGCATAAACATTTTTACCTCTTTTTTTTTCATTACTTTCTAAAACAGTTAGAAATGATGCCCTTTATCGCCCTGTTAATGTACTGCGTTACATTCACGCCACGTGTCGAGGTTATATTATCTGCTACACTCTGAAAAAAATAAACTGTACCTGTGTGTTCCATACCACATGTCTGTTCACGCGGTTATTATTGCTCCCGTACACAAAAAAAAATTACTTCCTAATCAGTTTCCACTAATTTTCCTTGTTTAAATTTATAACATTTTGCTTACATTTTTATCACATATTTTTTTATGTGACGAAATTAATATTTACTTAGGGCTAGTAAAATAATTTATTACTTAAACAAAATACCAAAAACAACACATTTTATTTTAGAGGCCCAGAAAATTATGTTGTTTATTTGACAAAGTACTTACGCCTTACAATAACATATTTTATTGACACAAGTGTAAAAATTTCTTTGGAAGTACACAAATGTAAAATTTGTTGCTTCAACGAAACCTTAATATTTGTGCAGGTCATATTTTTTAATCGTTCCTAGCAAAGCTACGTTGTTATTTATGTGACAGTTAGTTTTTTTTAGCTGTATTTGCAAGTGTATGTAATAATGCTTTATTCAGGTAAAAACAGTCCCGATTAAAATATGTTCTACAGAAATCCATGAAGTGGTAAAAGTAGTTTATGTACATCTTCGTAAATGTCATGCATTTTACGTGCCATATATTCATTAGAGGATATGCCGGTCGGAAGCTTTCAGACTTGGCCGAGGATATTAATGAGTGAACCTCGTTTCGCTATGATCCGGGATTTGATTCTTGGTACTGCGATGCGTGTTTTTATAAATGATTTGACACAAAAATGTATTCACAGCCAAACTACGCTCTAAAATTAGTTTGTAAAATTGCCACACGTGCGTATAGGAGTGCTAAGAAAGTAGGTATGGTAAAATTGTTTCCCAGTCATCCATGGTAGCATTCCTAAACTTTTTATAAAAGAGTCAAATGTATAGGCCTACTGATGTTACCAGACTTGCATTGTAACATCTGTAAAATTTTGCATATTTACAGTGCGTAAGTATGGTAACTGTCCCGTACTGCATTTCGGTTAATTACTTTTTTAACATTTTAGGACTTTTTTTTTACAGTGAGTATTAAGGTTCTAACCAAATATTATATTTCGGAAGAAACATAAATCATGTTTGTGTCCTTATAAGATAATTTTATAAGTTTGTAAATTAATTAGGAAGATAAATTAAGCGTTCTAATTTAAAAAGTCTTCCATTCTAGTTACGCTTGGTAACGCGTAGGGAAAAAACTTGTATAAGTCTAATCTATGGCATATGTCTGTGATATCTTTTCGAATGTAGCATCAAATACATAATGCAGCATAAATCCATCCTACACTTGAGACCAAATAACAATGCAACGCTAGGCGTTACTGAATAAATTACTTCAAAGATTAAACGAAAATGCAGACCAAGTACGTAAAAGAAATAGGCTATATATGTTATGTTGTTTTGCAAATTATAATATATGTACTAAAAAATCTTATTTCTTTAAATATAAAATAACGAAATGCCAAGTGATATTAAAGCAACAACGTTCTGAACAATAAAAGTAAAAAAATGGTTTCATAAGTCGATTTTCAGAGTAGCATAATTCTCACTAGAATACATTTTAAGGAAAAAACTAAAACATTTTTTTCAACTCACTTTTCCATACGCTATCACAGCACAAAATTAACAAAACTTAAAACAGTCCACTCAAAAAAAGATTGCACGTGTTTAAAACAGTGCGAATTTGGAGAAAACAAGTGCGCGTATGGAATTGTCATTTTGAATTGCTACGTTAGGGAAGGGGTTCTTGGTCAACCAGGTTCACTACACTCCAATCGAACATCTTATAAATAGTTCCGTTAGAACGTTTATTGGTGCCCCTGCGACTGCGATGTGTGGAGCGACATAAACTCACTGGAATTACACAGCGTGATTCCTTAAGAGTGCCTGGTATATAATTCAAGGCTAAAAGCATCAGTTCAGAATTGCAGGTTTCTCGAAGCCAATTTGCAAAAATAAAAATAATAAAAAAATAATCCTAGAGCACGGTCGTAGAAGAATAGATCTGGACACTCGCCTATCTAACAATGTATTTTGTTTGACCCCCTTGTTGTGTGGCTGAGTTCGTCAAGTTACCGAGTATGTCGTACTTTTTGGCGCTGTATTCCTGGCGGTCGGACTCAAAAACTCCGCCCATTTTTTTCCATTGTTAAGTTTATAAAGTAAATAAAGATTGCTGGAGCTTTTTCTTAAATTTGTGAGCGAAGGAAGTATTTCATAAATTGATAAAAAAAAATACGTTCTGATAAATTGTTTATCGTAGTGGGAAGGAAGTGGGCGGAGTTTGAGTCCGACCGCCCTAACTGCAGCGCCAATAAAACACAATAGTCTCGGTAACTTGGTGAACTACAGCCAAACAACAAGGGGTCAAGTATCCAGGCGAGTGTCCAGACCTGTTCTTCTACGGCCGTGTCCTAGACAATAGTTTTTTACAACTTTCTGAGCATAAATTTTTCTCGTACATTTAATTGCGGCGGAAGAGATCACGCTTAACAATTCCATCATTCTGGATAAATATATGCTCATAATGTTGGCTATATAATTATCAAGGATTATTGTTTTGTAGTATTTCTATATCGACTTTCAAAAAGGTGTACATTTCACTTGAAGAATTTTGCTCTTATTTATCTACCACGCCCTTTAAGAGGGCTGAGTTTAAGATGTGGTGATGTATATGTAGTAAATGGGCAGAATTACTTTATGCATAGCTTCTGTCGTTGCGTTGTTATAAATGTGGGAGTTGTTTCGCGTGTGCTATATAACTACGCCATCTAGTTTACCTGGAATACGAGGGAATTTTTTTTTACTGTTCACCATATGTGGATAACCTGCTTTATTTTATGCTATTAATACCTGGCGGCCATCAACACTTGGGACAGCGGCAGCAGGTTGCACGGAGTAACTGTTCAGCAGCGGGAGATACGCCTATACTTTATATGTCCTCCTTGACGTAGGAATCTTGGCGCGTAGCCATTCACAGCCGTTAACGATCCTGCGCCTCTACACGAGTAACGGTCACTATCCGCATAGAAATGACGGTCCGCCATGTTACATCTGCACAGCTATGCGTTAAGGCACTTTCACGCTATCAAAATTTACTTCAATTTATTTAATTTCTTGTTTTTCATTTTCGAATTACTTTTTTTTTTCTTTCAGATATTACGTTTCTAACATATTCTGTACATTCTTGAATCACGATTTCTACCCTCCGATAAGATTTTTTCTAACAGTGTTAACAGAAACAATAACAAAAATAACGGAGTTCTGTATGTAAACCGGACTATATTAAAATAATTATTCTCAGTATTTCTTTTTTCTTTTGAACTGAACGGTAAATTTTTACATTGCCACTTCAATATTCATTAAATTAAAATCATAGAATGGTTATAATCTAAGTAAGAAAATTTCAAATGCAGACCCTAATTAATGCAAACCAAGATGTGGATTTGAAAGAAATGGCTTTATTCAATTTTTTATTTATTTATTTATGATTTTTTTCCCCTGCTTCATTAACTATGGAACATCAGCTGAAGTTATCAGTCGTGTATAAGACTTTTGAACATGCAAATCGCAGCAGACGTGTGGAGGCGCAGTAACCACACACAGTAACAAACATTTTTACTTTTACAAAAAGGTGTTTTTGGAAACCACTTTCCAAAAAAAAGTTTTTTAAAAGATAACAGAAAATTTTTGGAAATTTTTTGGAAAATTTACAAAAAATTTTTACTTTACAAATGTATTTGTATGTTTACAAAGATTCCTGTATATCTACAAACAAATTTTGTATATTTACAAAGATTTCTGTACATTTACAAACAATTTTTTATATATTTACGAAGATTTATGTATATCTACAAACAAATTTTGTAGATTTACAGCTAATATCTGGTTCATCTTACATCAATTGCTTGTAGTGTTACAAAAACATTTTTTGGAAACTTGTTTCCAAAAAAAAATTTGTATAAGTTCGAAATGTTTTGTAAAATGTGACAGGCCTCCTAGGTTTATTTGGTTTCAATTTGGAAATTTTGCTCATTAATCTTTATTTTACTATTTCCCAGAAGTGTTTATGATTTTTGTAACCACTTTAAAAGGTCTGTGATATACTTTTATACATGACTGATAATCTTCTGATATTAGTTAACAAGATTTTTCTCGTAAATGTACTTTTTTTTTTGGCTGTGCATTCTGTTTGGTAAGGTCCAATAAGCGACGGCTCTGTACAAAGACACGCTGCCAATAACTTTGAAGTAGGTCTGCAGATGTGCTCGGTAGAAACACTCAGTGAACCAACAACGACATTAAGGTGACCGCCTTGGTGGAGGTTTTTTACGCAGAAGAGCGGGAGCGGTAAGGACGACAATGCTCGCGCATGACGATTCACCTTGGCCTCTAGGCGCAAGTCACTGAAGTATCGTGCAGTTCCCTCTATGAGACAGTCAGTAGTTACCCCTATTATTTCTGACGTCATATTAAAGATAAAGATGAGCTGTACAAGCCTACACCTTTTTCAGCATTTAAAAAAAGGCCTAAAAATGGTGTGCAAAAAACGCCCAATTTACACATTTTCGGACTCGAGAAAAGGCGTACAACTATTGGAGAACCTGAATAAAATGTACACACACAACACTCTTCGAATGCTATTTCTAAGCAGATAAACTTCACCCATCATAACAGTTCGTGTATCCGTCGAAGCTCTACACATTGTCGACAGCTAAAAAAAGGCGAGTTCTGAAAGTATTGAAACTAACGTGGTTCTTTCTTATTGTTACTGAGTATATGGATATTAGTAATCTCTTGAGGAGTATGGGATCAAATTTTAAATCGTTTTCCCGAGGAGACTGTAAAATAACTACAATATAATTTTGACACCAAAAAAAATTAAACTTCGAAATAAAACAACTACTGGTAGGTCACAATAGTAATATAAGTATCTGAAGTCCCTAACTAAAGCTTTTGTTTTCATTATCTGCCTCGTCGATTAAGATATGACATGAAACAAGTTCTTCAAAGCGGGAAGGATATGAAACTACATGCAGATAAGCACAGTGGCCTCTCTGTCATGCACCTCGTGCAGTTTAACCATTTTTCTGTTTTACGTGCACCGGTGCCCTTCGGCCATTCTTATTTGTGTACCATGGTGTTTCAGTATTCGTTTACAGCTGCAGTTTGACTGATCTTATTGTTCGTAGAGGTAAATTTGCCTTGGGCTGTGTTCCGAACACTCGCCATTAGCACTCACTCCCAGAACTGAAATGGTGATTTCAGTAACTACCGAAGTCCACGCCTTTACCAAAATGCAATTGCAATTATTGAAAAATGTAGTATGACTTGCGTTTCATTTAATGATGTAAATAACACCACGCCCTATCTTTTGCTGCTACATTAGCGGCCAGCGGATTAACGCAGTTTTTATGCTATTTGTTTATGTTTTTTTTTTTTACGTTCTCTTGAACAATTATTGTTTCTGGACTTAGGTTGTTTTTTAATTCACCGTTTCAAGAATGCATGCACGCTTGGACTCACACTCTACTCTACTGTCAGCATTGTAATCTCTGATATCGTGCATCCAGTGTCTTCTTCTAAAATATTATATTTATCATTTGCCATACCTGAAGATATACTGAACGTAAAATATGGAAGGAGCGAGGAAATTAACAATATATCATGAACGTAGAGTGTGCTCAAGCCCTCACACTCTGTGTTATGGAAGAACACTCTCTGACGTCAGTTCCGAGTGGTAGTGTGCGAGTGCGAATATTTGTGCTGTTTGGAACACGGCCTTGCTCTCATGAGAATGCATACCTCGTCGCCTTCCTCGTACCCCAGAAGGGAAGCTCTCGTTGGCAGTGAAAGATAGGCCACGATTCTGTCGAGCCACTTACGTCGTTTGTTTGCTCGACGCCAGTTTAATACGTGCAGAAGCATTCTAATTCATGACTGCGTATTTTCAGAAATAGAGTACATTTTTTTATATAGTCAAGGGTCGGATAGAATATTTTACAGGTGGTAGTCAGAGGGCGGAGTTTCAGATTCCTGTAAAAAAAACTAAGTGTTTGTTTTCTTTTCCCCCAACGTAGCGTGGTATTAAGTGGCTTAAGGTTTTCTTTGGCAGGCGGTAGGTGGCGGTCTTCAGGGTGTTTGGCGGAGTGCTGAATATTCATACAGCGCAACAGAGCATCTCTGGATGTTTACTCGCTTCAGCTCCCTTGCGGCTTGAGGCAGGAGTGGGGGTTGTAGGGCACTCCCCCCTCATTCCTCCCCACGACCCCTCTCTGGTCCTGTAGTCTACACAGCAGACTCCATTTAGTATTCACTGCCTGTGGGCACGCGCTGCCTGCCAAATTTGTATCGCCATTCCGCAAGGGTTTGAGAGGAAGGGAGGCGGTGCCCCGCCCCCCTCCCCCATGCTATAAACAACATAAACAACGCCCGTGGTAGAGTCAGTTTTCAGTTGCCCGAATGAAGCTAGCTCTCTCCTTTACGTGGGTTCGTGTTCGGTTGGTATTGCGTACAGATGATAAAGTAAGCGAGAGAAAAAATTTAAGCACCCTTGTTTGAATTATGTTCAATTCAAGCGGTTAACTTAATTAAGATTTAAAATAAAATGTATTTATCTGTCAGTGATTGACGAAAGTTTAAGATTAGTTGAGATAAGTTGTAACCATATCGCTTTATTTGGTTCTCAATTTAGAGTATGGGATATGTTTTAATGAGTGCACTATATATTCTGAGATTTTTTATCACTTTACTAAAGGATGGGACGAATTAGAAAAAAAACAACCAGTATTTCTATTACTAGAGCTACTGACAAAATGGAAACGAAACATCTGTAGAAGTCATAAGAAAATATATTTAAACGGAATTTACACAATAGAAAAAATAATGACTTCTGCAGATAAGTCAGGTTACTAGATAATAAAATAAGCAGAAATTATGATAGTGTGTGGAATTTCAGATGATTTGTTTTTACCGTGACCAAGGTGATTAATTCCGGTACGAACCTGATCATCACTTAACTTACAAACCCGGGTTCTACGTGTAATTTTCTGAGTTCTAGACGTTCCAAAATCCTGTTTGTTCTAAGAACAGCTTATAAACTTCTTTAAATTCTTCAGTAGCTCAGGTTAAGGAATCTCAGTCGATCTTAGGTTTCAGTTCATTTTGAAGTAAATTACATCCGTTGAGATATAAAAAGTATTATAAAGCTGTTCTGCATAGTCAACCGATTTTTCGGGAATTTATCACAAATTTACTAGATTCCCCCCCCCCCCCCAATTCTTGACGAAGAACTAAACTTGGCACGATGGCGTACTTTTGGATTGGTCTTACCAGGGATGTCTTGTAGTAGGTCGGGGCAGTCGTCTCTAGATCATCCCTCAATACTTATTCGACCACGTCCTTGGATGGAGACCACGTACTCTTGGTTCTTGTAAGAAGATCGCGACCTCTTCGCTCTCGGATGAAGCTCTCGTTCTCCTCGTTCATCTAATGGTGGATCTGTCGAACTGAAGATCTCGTAGACCCAGGACAGCAACAGACACGAAGTGGACTAGGGAATGGCCTGAACCTCGGGTTCTTCTTTATAATTCCCTTTAATATCATTCTTCGGCGTTGACATCGTGGATAATTTCAAATATATTCCTCCTTTTAGTAGTCGTAGAAGCAAAATGAGACCTTTCTGACGACCCGCAGGAACAATTTAGCGTCTCGTCGAAGAAATCCTGTCTTCTTGACTACACGTCTGTTTGGCACCATCAATGGGAACGTTCTTATTTGCCATAAAATTTTTCTCAAATGTTCTTCAACAAACTACCTCTCTTGTTTTAACGTCGCAACACAACTTCCAGTCAATACTTTACTCGTAGCTTACCCCGGGTTTGTTCGCTTATATGATCAGATCAGGTTGTAATTCGTGGTACAAAACAAAATATATCTAGCATAGGTGTAAAAGCTGTAGACGTCATTAAAGTTCCAAAACACAATACCTTATACATTCAATACATAGACTATTAAAACTTACATTCTTCCTGGCACGTGATAAATGTGGTAATAGAACAGTAAATACCTAGGTTAATTGAAAATAAATTGAAATTTATACTCATCTGTAACATTGGACTAAATGCTGTGTTACATGAGGATCGTTGTCGATTGTGTTTCGTTAACGTTTCAAAGATATTTTTGGCCCAAGATGCTGTAAATTTTAATCTTTATAACTTAAAGACGGTAAATATTAAAATGTTGGCCATAATTTGCTTCAGACGAAAAATCAACAACACTTTTATTTCTTTTGAGTATTTTTAAAGGGGTTCTATTTTTATCATAAATACAAATAATATGTATTGTATACAATTTTAATAGAGTTAATCTTTATGATAACAAAAGTAAAAATAATTGCCATAACTATCTGGGATTTAGCCATAATGTAAATGACGCAGCATTCATGTTTCGTGACAAGGTTTAAAAGAACCACAAACACTTAATTTTAATACGCATAGATTATTACGATACACCAAGAACGTATTTATTCCTAAACGTGCAGCAGAAGAACTTCGCAGAAATATGCGTATTTTGCCTTCTCTCAGTCTAAACATTTTTTTGGTCGCCTTGATTTAATTCCCAGGTAAAATTATTATGTACATCCGCCTGCCGTCCTCGTACTTTTGTGTTAATTATGCCGGGTTTGCGATGCCCCCTTCGAACTCTGCCGAGTGCGGCGCATCAATTAATCTTCTCCCTCTAATTTTTAATCTACAGGGCCTTCCGCTCCTGGAACTCACCTGTGTATACCGCCCCACTTCAAAGTTGAGAGATGTGCGCGCTACCTAGCAACGTTCTGCGCTGAGGGGGAAATGAATGCCGTTGTAATTACTTCGCTCCAGTCTAGACCTCTCTACAGCCACGCAGATTCTTCTCCTGCTGCGATCATTACCCAGGAATATCTCCGCCAATAACATCTTCGCTGCAGATTTCTCATCTAGGGCCTTTGCCCGCTGATCAAGGAAGCATGACTGAAGGGGAGAGACAGACGCCAAATTTTATTTATAGATTTATTTTTTACAATAACTTCAGGTTAAATATATTTTTGGTAAATGTGTGCATTGTTGAGGCATAGAAGGTATTTGTGATGAATTTTGGAGATCATAGTAGTGTAATATGTTCATCTTATATTGGACCTGATCATTCTTGAAAGTTTACCTATAATTCCCTTGCAATGATTCTGCATGAATAAAATTTATGTAAGATTCCACTATTATTTATGTCAAGCAGTTTATCAAGAATGTGTACTATGTCTTATCGAAGAGAAAATATTGATAGTACAACTTGAATAAATGTTGTGGCTCGAAAATTTTAATACAAGAAATTATCTAACTCTCTTCCATTCACGAGGCCTATGTGCAGGATGTCATTTCCCATGTTTGCTATGCCAGAGACAGGAGAGTGATAAGGTTCAACTTGTCACGCTCGACAGTAACCACTCACTTCTAATTGCTGTGCGACAAACTTGCATGCAGTGCTTTCCTTTTACGCTTTTTTTGTGGGACTTTAAGTGGCGGCCCTGCACTTTTATTTGCGAAATGTTTGTAGTTTAGTCCAACATATTCTTCTAGTACTGTGTTTGATGGATCCGGGAGGTATTTTTTGTACTTTCATCAGTATTATAAAAACGTTTTTAGCCATTTTTTGTTGGGCTAGTGTTTGGGGGGGGGGGGGAATATATATATACATATTCATCATATTTTCGATAATAATATTAAAACCATGCACATTAGAAAGTCCATAAAGTCCCTATTAGAAGGGCAGTTTACGCGTTAAAACGTGTTGAAATTTAGTCAACACGAAGCGTTGTCATGTGGGGTAAACCAAAAAAGTCCTCTCTGCTTATGCATATGTATATTTTTATTTTCTTTAACTAGAAGTGTATTCTGCCTATATACGTTTCCTGCTGTTTTTATTATAATCTTATACCGTAAATATTCAACCGTATTAAACATTTAATATAAAAAAGACACATTATAGAAAAACTTAAAACATTGAAATAATTTAAAATTTTTACAAAAATTTCATATATTAAAATAACCTGTATACAGTAAAATATGTTTATTATAATCATAACGCCACAGCCTCAGTTTGACACACTCCTTCAAAACATGTTGAAACATTTTTTTTACGTTAGTAAAGTGAAATGAGTGTAGCGAATCGACAATTACCGCAGACTCTAATTATAAAATCCAGTTTGATAAGGAGTGGAAGCCGAAAGCTACATCTTAGTCTAATGCCCGGTACATGTGCCAAGCGAGTACTCATCAATTCATTACGTTCCGACGCTCTCGACAGCAGCTCGGATAAGGGGTCGCCTTCAGGGAGTTCCGCGACGAACCCATAGCCCCGCGACCACTCCATGCCTCCTGAGAGGCACACGTCGACGCGGCTAGGCCCGACGACTCTAGGGCGCACTCCAGCCCCGGACAGTGGAGAGGCGCTGCGGTGTGGTTGGTCGGAAATGAAGGCAATGGGGTGGGGCCACCCCTCGCGTCGCAGTCGCTTGGAGCATCGACTCCCCGGTGTTTGATGTGGGCGCTGCTCGTCCGCATTCCTGGGCCCTCGCCTAATTATTCCCCGGACCCCTCCCCCAGCCCAATCTCCTCGTCAAAAGGGAGAGAGGGAAGAGGTGCTCGACCTCGGGCGCAAGTCGAGCCAGGAATCCGGCAATAAGTCCGATGGGAATTAGGGGGGGGGGCAGTGATACCATCCCCTCTATGGCATTGCTCCTGATATTGGAGGCACGCTCAGTTTTACTCCTCACAGAAGCTCTCCTCAAGCTGCCCTCTCATACACCCCTTGTGATGTCCAAAATGACCTGTTCCACAGCTCGTGTTCTGTTACCCAGAGGACACATATAGGACTTGCCATCCTCCAGCCATCGTAAGCATTGCGAGCATTGGCGAAGCGTTGATGTGTTTCCAAACGAAGATGTTCGTAGTTACGAGTGTGCACTGTGGAGTTGTCTCTGGGCGATTCCTCATATGCCCCCGTAGGCTGTGCTGAAGCTTCCGTAACTCACTGGGTGTTTGTAAAGTCAAATGCACTTTGACTGACTATTTTCAAATCATTGGAACTGTTTTAACTGTGCTCTGGGCCCACTGGAGGGGAGTTGTTGCCAAAATGAATGTACTGTGTGTTAATGTAATCGGCGGGGGAGTGAAACGTAGAGTTTGTCTGTACAACCATTACACTGGTAGAGGTTAGTTCAGGAAAAGCGAGCACTTTTTGAACCCTAGTTACTTTTTTCTGATAAGGTAATTTTAAGTTTCCCGTAATTTTTTAACATAAACAAAGCACCTGCGTCACAATCAAAGAGTCTAGATTGTACTGAACTAAAACGTTAACTTCTGAGGTTACACATAGAAATATGTTTTAATTATAAAATTGGGCAACATTATCTCACTTTAACGCGAACCACCTGTATACTCAGTAATATATAACGTCGGTAAAGTTTTACAACTGTTTACTTTATGATATGCCAGTACCTATTCGAGTCATAACTTAATTAATGTCAGATGAAATATACTTCTTACCGCAGGTCTAATTTAAAACAACGAATGTCGAAGACATTGCATTAAAAATGGACAACACTCAAAAATGTATGCCGTCTTATCTTTAAATATAGGTACTGAAGTCATATGAAATTAAGTTAACACTCAACAGCCAACAGTGTCCAACAGGCGATGAACTAATTTTCTAATCGTATGACCTAAGAAACAGCAAACTACTTTAATGGGCCTTCTTGATTCCTGCAGGCGTGGTTATATCACGTGCTGAGTGTACAGCCAGATCTATTGTTGCTACACTTCAAAACCCTCCACGCATTGATGCACTGTGCTCTCTTCCATACTGACCGAAATTCACTGGTTCGTTAAATTCAAGGTCTGAATTTTACGTCGCACCTCCAAGCGAAGTCGCGCAGTGCTATGAACACTTTACGCGCAGTCGGGAGGACCCGGGTTCGATTACCCGTCTGGCAATCCCCATTTCGTTTCTTCCGTTGCTTTCCAGAATCACTCTACGCAGGTTGTAGATGATTCCTCACCATAGACCATGACCGGATTAGATTTCTGATCCTTTTTCTCTGTGGCATTGGTTCTGTGTGTAGTGACCTCGGTGTTGACAAGACGTTGAGCTCTACCTGCCTACCTACCGACCGACATAATTACCAGCCAATACCTACACAACAACTTGCTGATCTCCATTCTTTTACCACCCTACCTACCTACCTACCGAACTTCCTACCGACCAATCGACCTATCTCCTACCGAACTACCTTTTTATTCACGAACTTAGCTACCAACCTTATCTCCCGACTTACCTACTACCAACCTAACTACCGTTGTACCTTCCTACATACCTGACGACTTACCTTCTTACACACGTTACTACCTACTTACCTCCATAATTACCGAAGTGTCTACCTAGCGGCCCGCCGACATACATCTGCCGATCTACCTACTGACCTAGGGATCGCGGTTGCCGTAGTGCCTAGAGCACTCGCCTCTCACCAAGACGATCCGGGTTTGATTCCCGGATTTTCACGTGTGGGAATCGTGCTGGAAGATGCCGCTGGTCGGCGGATTTTTTCGGAGATCTCACGTTTCCCACGCCCCCTTATTCCGACGCTGCTCCATGCTCACATTATGTCACCTCACACCAGGTATAAATCCAAAATATAATCAGCACTACTTAACCTACTGACCTAAATAGACGATAGTATTATTATTTGTCGTAGAAAATGGAGGGCCGACTTTGTTAATATCGTTATGATATTTATAGGGTAGGTACTCTTGTCAGATAAAGGAGCAGAAATGCTCATGAATGATGCCTTTGAACTGACTGCCTTTGCTTGTTCATTCATGTAATGTTATGTTAACACAGTGGTGAAGGTTGCTATAGCGGTGTGGTGTGCTTGTTATGTTGGCAGAGTGTGCACATGGCGCACGCCCTCAGGCGTATCTCTTACGCCACGTGTGACCCGGAGCATGCGCAGTTCTCGTTCCTGGCCAGGGAGCCCAAAGGTCACTTCAGCCTACAGTACTGCCACACCTTCCACGCGCAGTCCGCGGAACAGGTAAGGCGCCTACCTCCTCTACATATCTTATTCTTGCTCTAATTGTGCTCGCCCTTATGAGAACTACCGCATCGGTTTGTCAGACAGTTGAAGAACTGATTTACGAGAGCCACCTGAGTCATATACATACAGTATGTCCCGTGAAAAGGTTCCAATAATTACAGAGGGCGCAGTCTGCATCAAAAGAAGACATATCAGTCCTGTACACATAGGTAGTTATGCAGCCCCCACACATGATGTGGATACACTAAGGGAACGCGTGTTCCATGCAACGTAGGGTGGAGGGCTGCATTGCAGTGGATGGTTGTCACATCGAGCACTTGTGACGAGTAGTTCATGGACATGGACAGTATATGTACTTCACCATAACTCGGTAGATATTACGTTTACCACATATGTGTATAGGACCGATATGCCTTTTTTTATGCCTACCCGGCAGTTCAGTGCCTTGCACATAGAGGCTATGACGTATCTTATGCACGTGTATGGATCGCACTTACCGGTACAAGAGTCTTTAGGCCTCGGGCTCGTAATATATATCCAGCCAGACGACGCCCTTGAGATATTATTTTGGGAAAATGTTATTACTTCTGGACGTTTCCGTCTCCCTTATAACCTCTAAAGACGCCAGAGAAAGAGTATTTTTATTGGCTCATTATAAGTGCATAGAATTGTTAAGAGCTAGTGGATCCGGCGCGTGAGGCGTGCTGTAGCGTGATACGAAAATTATTTTTTCTTGTATTGAAAACTAAAATTGACTCCAATGTATTTATCTACAAACGGAAGACACACTTCAAACGGTGTCCCTATGGTTTTAAAAATGCCATCGGCTAGTTAAAAACATTATTACCAAGTTCTTCAAAAGTGACAAAAATGAATTTTTCACGTTGCTGTAGCTGATACGATATCAACCGCAATCGCCAAAACAAAATCATAGAAACCTGCGTTGAACCTTACCACAAACTTTCCACAAATAAAATAACAGGTTTATTGCTTGAAGTCCCATTGAAAAACACATTCTACGAAAACATTGCACGCTAGTTAAGTCCTTCGTGCCTAGAAGTGACGAGGTGTTTGACGGACATGTTATATTCTACTTATTGCCTTCCCCGTTTCAGTGCATCAAACGTAGAAAAATATACCTAGCGTCAACTAACTCTTAATTCCTGTTTGAAAAGAGACTGTGCCGTGCATTTTATTAGTAAGCACTCGGGTGTTATGAAAAGTTCATCGGATTTATCGTGCATATGAACCTGCTTTGTCTCGAGAAGCATTGGTCTGAGCGAACAAAGTGAACTGGCTGCCTCAGAACCGTGGCTGGAGCAATAATATGGATTTACATGTTAAATTACATTAGATGTGGCTCAGTGCCTGTTGAATCTACATATACAGTAGGCTGTTTTTCCTCTGTCTATTTTTTTTTTTTTTACTTACCTATGTGAAGCTAACTGAAATCCACTACTTGTTCCCGCCGTCTGGCAGATTCACATTATGTATAAGAGTAGGCCGGGCTGAAGCAAGACTACTAGTCTTGGGGCTGAAGGTTGGACTGGATGCTCGACTGGCGAGCCATGCCTGTCGCCCGCCGCTTTTGTGAGTTGTATCATTAAGTAGAACTCTAGTTAAAAATACTTTATCGAAATTTGTGTGGCTTAAGTCAGTGAAGCAGTCTTAGGAATGATACTATATGATAAATGTATCGCAAATTATTACTTTTTTATTTATTTAATTGTGTTTTTATTTATAATTAGCGACCTGGGTAGCACTTACTATCTATAGCCAAGAATTGAAGTTTATACACTGACAGGCCGCACACTTCCAAGTCTCGACCCTACTTTATTAATAAGTTATTATCATTATTAATATTTATTAAGTTGTAGGGAAAATATTGCGCAAAATTGGCAAAAAGCAAAAAAAAAGTATGTTGATCAGATTGCTACCAAACGTCTCAGGATCAGCCGTTTTGGAGTCCGTAGGAAACATACATACACACATAGGTTTTTGTATAAAAATGGAGTAAACATTATTAATTTGTTATTATCATGAGTGGAATTCGTACCTTTGGAAGCTGTAATTTGGACTCGACTTAAAAGGACACCAAATGGTTACCACACATGTACTTTGAAAAAATTGGGCGTGTGCTTGGTGATACATTACTCTATCTTGCAACACGCGCATTCAATCCACGTTCAACTGACAAGCAACGTAACTGGTTGTAGATGTGCAGTATTTTAACGACATCGTGTGAAACGATGATTGCGAAATAATGCCGTGCCTTTGTAGGCACTATAGCCAAATATAAAAGGAAGTTAACTGGATCTCTCATGAAGTACTTCTGGTTGTAAAATCTGCGAATTTTAATGTTTTTATTAGTTATTTAATGCTCCCACATAGTGAAGAGGTTTATAACTATACGTAACAACATCCAGCAATAAGGAATCAGTCTGTAAATGCTTTTTCTTTGCATTTTTTTTGTCTTTTGTTGTTGATGAATTTATTGCGTATGTTTCAGTCTTGTAAAACTAAATGAGCTAAACGAAATCGGTACGTAATGCGAGAGTGTAAAATTTAATCGTGCGTAGTAGCACCCCAGCTGTGAAAATTATAAAGTATTGGCTCAGAACTTTGTAGTGTCAGCTGCAAATAGCGCCTTGCATATAACGGATAGCGCAGTTGTTTGATATAAACTTAGCGCTCGAGATGACATGATGTCTCCCCCTTATCCTCAGTAACAACGAGGAACCATTCCCGCAAGGAAAGAGGGTCGAAATATTTTATTACAGCTCGGGGAGAGGAATAATCACCCCTCGAAGAAAAGTGATGGTTGTGTTCTTCACATCTCGATTCCTTTTGTTTCCACACCCTTGTATATACCCCACCCCCACCCCTCTTACTTCCTGCTCTGACAACTCCCTCTCTCAGATCCTCGAGGAGTGGTGATATAAACTGCAGCGGAGGGTGTTGAGATGTTAAGAAATGGTTCCCTTGTGTAGGAATAATTCATGTTGGCTGCCTTTTTTAAAGTTCTGCCTTTCTCCCCACGTCACTCGTCACTCTGATCCCTTCTTTCCATTCTGTTCATTGTGAGGCATTGGCGATTAGTTGAAAAAAAAACTCTGTATGCTGAAGGAGATCTTGACAGGAAATTCTTCTCACAAAGATTCGTCTACGTAGTCTTCGTTGACATAGCTATGACACTGGCATGGAAAGACAATAGAGTTAGGCAAAAGTTTCATCTCTGTGAAAGTAATGGACAGCAAAGACTTAAGGACTTAGAATGAAATGGAATGTCGCTAAGGATGAATCTCAGTGCCAGACAGGTGATTCATTGTTGGTCAGAGTGTTAACTGAAGATACTTCATTGGTTTAATACGAATTTTCTGTCATTGGACATAGCCAGGTTTGATGGGGATGGTGTACTTCATCAATTATTATATGAAAATGTCCTAACTTGTTCCAAACTTGATTAAAATAATGTGTGATAATACATCTAGATATAATTTAAAACTCTGTCGATCACCTTTTACAATTTCTATGTACAGTAAATATTCCTATATCTAAGATCCCTACTCTGAATATACAGTTGATAAATGTCTGTTTTTCTCACTCAAAATAGTCCTCATAGTACATTAGCCACTGTTCACGTAATGTGTCTCTTTTCAAAAATGTGTCACTTTTTACAGTAATGGTCTGACCTGCCCGTCCATCTCACGTTTGCAACTGCACCATCCAGACATGCTCCAACGGTTCCGCCGCTGTATGCACTTGCCACTTTGTCGCCACATTATGTTCTAATCTCACGCAGCTCCTTGTATCTGCATACCTCTTCGCCAATGTTGTTTTCTTCAAAGTCGTCTTCGTTGTCGATTTTGTCGCTTCCTAACACCAAGTGCTTCTCCTCGACAGGCCCCGAGCTGTATTTTTTCCAGGCCACGACGACGCCCATATCGGATCAGGATGACGCGAAGTTTTAAAGTGTTAGGGCAACCTTTGATGATGGCTTAGGCGCGTGCTCGTCAAGGACTTCTTAGCGATAATGGCCAGTGCTTGCCTCCCAGACAACGCGTGGCGTCAGTAGCAAGAGACGAGGGAGTAACTGCTCCTTTTCCCCGGAAGTGTCGTGAGAAAAGAGAGAGGGCGAGTAGGTATGGCCCTATGCTTGCTCGCTAACGACTGCGGTCTCATTACAGCACTGTCTCAACCTTAACCTTCGTACATCGCCCTCTGACATTGTGTTGTGTCTATTCAGCGAACGCACTTATCTGACAGCAATGCTACCGTTGCTTGTTGTGGTACACAGTTTTATTACCCGGTTTTTATTTACTGCCAACATAGTTTCCCTTATTCTCACTAATTCAGTAAATCAATACACTGCTTTCAAAAAAATATATATATATTTTTTTTTTTATTTCTGAAGTGACAATTTCCAAACGTCAAATAAAGAGCTCTTATTTTGTTGTGCTTTAGACCACAGACTTAGAAAATCAGGTCTGGACTATGACGTGAATATTTGTAAGTCCCTCTTATGCTGATTTAGGTCGTGAAATAACAGTGGGCGCAAAAAGCACAACGATGCTATTTTAACATTTTGTTAACTTGTCCAACTCCACAGTGTTGAAACCTTAGCAAACCATACTACTTGGGGCTTTGGCTGTCATTTTAGAAATTTAAGTACATGGACTATGGTGATGTAGTTGTAGTTGGCAAATCACTCGCATACAACCTTTGTTATCCGGCTTTGATTCCTACTTAGGTCGCTCCCAATTATCACGTTTCTGAAACGTGACGCACGGAAATAAATATATTGTCATAGTTACCATACTTCTGTATAAATAGGTGCAGCAGTTCTATATTTAAATGATTCTTTCAATGGGGGCAACTCAATCTGCCTGAAGGTATAGAAGAAGTTGTCAGCTCTCTAAACGACGCGATTAGTTCGCCTGAAAAAATCTCCTGTGTTCTTCTTTGTTTTAATTGTTATTTCGTCTAGTCTTGTGTTTGTGACGTCGCTGTTGGTGTGTAACGGTGTGTTCGACTTAGTAATTGTCAGTGCTGTCTTAATTTTGGTGTCCTGGGTTTTCACGTTTATCTTTGTTTCCTGTTTGTTACTTGTTTTGAGGTATTAATGTTTTGCGTTTCGTAGTATTTTCTGTGATTTAACACAATTCCTCTTGGGATATTTTAAGATATATTATTTGTGTATGTGTTGGCTACAGCAAGTTCATCACATTTTCCTTGGTTCACTCTTGGTTTTATGAGATGACAGGAAGTTTTCGCGAAAAAATGTTTGCACCACTTTGTTCGATTGACTTACGTGCACAACTGCAGCCCCGTATCATGGCCAGTGATTGGATGTTTTAACTCCTAGCGTATTGGGCTTCTAGCCGCAAATCGCGGACGTGTGATGTTGCAGTTAACATTGTTCTGGTTGTGCAGAGTCGTTTTTCGTGTGACTGTGCCAAAGACACACAACCAACCACCATAACCTGGAGCTACCGATTTACACGTAAGGCATTGAAACAAAGTGATGCAAAAATCTTTTCGCGACAACTTCCTGACCCTAGACATAAGACTATAGCGGCGTATGTCCACAATGTTTCACTTAATCATGACAATAATGCGGTTTGGTTGTCGGCGCCATCTGAATTGCTCATACAACGATCTGTTCTGTGGAAACGAGAAAAGGTTCTGTAAAAGAGAGATGTTCTTACTCCTTATACAAACACAATTGTTTGAGGAAGAGTCCTGATTGTGCTGACTACCAAACTGGACCACTGTCCCTATTTTAACATACATTATAACAGTACAGTATCTAACTGAAAGTTTCCGTTGATCGACGGCTATTCCGGAGGATCTCCCGTTTCTCTCTGCCTGTGCGGTGAACTATTGATCCATACCTACTTCACGTGCAGAAATGTTTTCGCAAAAATCAGATGTCCCTAGTCATCAGAGACCGGAAAAATTCCAAGAATACCAGTTTACTGAAGTAAACAACAGCTGTTCATTGGTTATCTGTTCAGTGCCTTTCAGTTGGTGGCAAATAATCAAACCCAATTGCCAAATCGACACGAACTTACAGCTGTTTGAATTCTAGCTTGCACCCAAAAGAAAATGCGAATTTTCCAGGTCCTGTAGAGAACAATGCAGTGCACGACATGCTGCGATGTAATGAGACCACCGTTTGACAAGGTGTTCCAAGTGGCCTCCACGACCCTCTAAGCATAGACGTACACGATGCAGCAGCGACTGTCGCACATGTTCAATGTGTTATCCAGCAACCGACTGGTATCATAAGCAGCCTGAATTCTATGTCCCAGTGTCTTCACGTCCGAGAAGGGCTCAGAATACGCGACATCTGTCAGGTGCTTCCATAGGTTGCCATTTGCCTGCCGCGTTATCGAATATTTACCGGTGTTCACCAGACGTCCGTACATTACTGTTTTGATATCAACTGGTCCAACCGATGTATCCACCAGCTCGGTGGTTCAGTTGGACGTGCACCAGAACATCAGTAGGTGAATTTTCGAACACTATCAGTCAAAACAACGTTTGAAATAACATGAATAATTGTGAAATGTGTGGTCAAAGAAATCAAGCTTTGCACGAAAAAAAAATTTTTTTTTTTGTATTTTAATATATGAACTTATAGCGAAAATAGATATCTTATTTCATTTGCTAATTTCGTTTTACTGTTATGTATGCTACCAAACCTTTCAGTTAGGATTTCTATCACGATATAGTGTTCGATAACATGAGCAGATTCATCCAATCATCCAATATCATTCGTAACAGAGAATTAAAATATAAAGTCAACCTGCGTTTATACATATAATGGCCTCAACCGCGGTACACTGGTCAACCACTGATACATGCACCGGTGAATAAACGAATTTGCGGCTGATGTGTTTTAATGTTTGCTTTCAAGCATTGTAACCTAAACCATTTTATCTCCCGACTTCAAGCAGGTGTACCCTCTTTGGAACGCATTTCCAGTCATATGTCTGTAAACTTATCCTCTCATGGACCCTGTCTCCTGCAGTTGTATTCCCCATCGAGCAAAATCACTCTGTATAACAATCGTCATAGGTGAAACGTGGTCGTGTTCCAAAGCAAGCAGCATGAGTAGGACCATGAACTTCTCGTGAAAAGAATTTTGCCCCAGTTTGTTTCAGTACCTGTGAACTTCTGCAGATCTGATTCATAGTCATTGAATGGATGTTTTAACTCTCGCGTGTTTTGGAATCCAACCCGCAAATCACAGACGTGTGGTGTTACAGTGACCTATTTCTGACTAGTGCAGTCTAATAAGATACATCCCTTCATAAAGACACGCTGCCAATAACCATGCAACACAGCTGCAGATGTGTATATAAGACACTGAAACAAATTGGGGCAAAATTATTTTCGCGAAAAGTTCATGGCCGTAAGTATGAGATACGACTATACACATAGAGCAAGTCACAGTTGTGTTGCTGAGACGTAGGTGTATTACTGGAGAATATGTTTCTCGTCTCTTACACGCTACTGGCTGTGGAGTATACCTGTCTCTACCAGTCAAATTATTCCACAGGCACCTGAGAGTTCTGTATAGTCACTGACAAACATGCTGTCGCGAACGATTGATACTGACATCTAATTAATAGGGCCACGATTTTGTCGCGAAAAGATTTTTGCCCCACTTTGTTTCAGTGACTCGCGTGCACATCGGCAGTTCTGTTTCAAGGTTATTGGCAGCGTGTCTTTGTTCAGACACGTTTCTCATTTGACTGCACCAATCGGAATAAGATTATTGTGAATCTGTACGTCTATAATTTGCCAAGGCCAGTGAGAGTAAAATCATCCAATCACAGACGATGTAGCAGAGCTGCAGGTGGCACATGACGCATCGAAACCAAATGTTGCAAAAATCTTTTCGCCATAAAATCGTGGCTCTACTAATTAATAGTTTGGATTATGTTGTCTAGTTCTTTTATTTTACTGTGGGTATTCAGCGCCTCAGCAGAATTTATTTGTTCATAGTGGTTAATGTTCAAAAATTGAAGATTTAGAAAAAGGGAAAATATGAATGAGTAGTTTCACAAATATGTATGTTCTTTTAAACAACCATGATTAAAATCTTTCTGGGTGATGATTTTATGCTACTTATTATTGTGTATTTGTGTGCTACAAGAATAATAACTTTGTTTGTACCCAGTCACCATGTATTCCACTCTTTGCGCACAAGAAGACAGCAAATTTCATGTCAAAACACTCGTCATAACTCCCACTATCTGTATAACTTCAAAACATTTTTTTCCCTTCAAATCGGGTGCTTGAAAGCGGAGAAAAAGATGGGCGGGCGTGAAGGGGGAATTGTTTGCGCGCGTATTTCGGGAGAAGCGCGAGTGATGAATCGTCATGGTGGATCTGTCAGTGAGGTAGAAGGGCATAGCGCTGGAAAGAGGGGTTGTAAAAGGGGGGCGGCGAGTGGTTGTGGTACCACCAGGAGGGGACGTGATGGATCGAGTGGCCGGCCCAGTTGACGATACCGGGTTACAAGATCACCCTTCCAGTCTATCTGTCAGGGGTGGTGCTCGTGTTCGTGTGGGAGGTGCGGGGAGTGTGCTGCCTTCGCCCCGCAGTCTAAATGGATTGAAGTTTCATAATTTACACGGCGCGTTGGAGATCTCAGCTGTAAAGCACTCTGCTCTCGCTTCTCTTCCGTCAGTGCACACTCTTCCATCACGCCTCGTAGCGGACTCCCTTTCACCGAGACTCTTTATCCGTTTCTCTTTTGGTCAGCGGCGAATTACTTAATACTAGAGCCGGGTGAAATTCGCTTTTTCACTTGCCTGTATGCCGGACATATGTCTAGTTCTGAAGTCACTGGAGTGTAGGTCATCTTCTCTCATCTCCCCTTATTTTTATAACTTTCGCCGATATAAGCCGGCCTCCGTAGCGTAGTCGGTTAGGCACCGGTCTACGGTGCGACAGGTCGTGGGTTCAAATCCCGGCTCGAGTATGGTTGTTGTGTTGTCCCTTCGCCGCACCTCAACCTCATCGGCTCTTAAGACCTAGTTGTTGGACCTTAAAACCCTCTCTTTTTGTAGGAACAATCCAAATACTATCGACAACCAAACTGGATTGATGTCCCACTTTAACAGAATCATGGTACTTGCAACTGTACTTTTTTCTTAGTGTTCTCGCTTTTTTTGTAATTGACTATATTTGAAGGACGTTGGGTAAGTACGGTTTAATTTGTTCAAGTAGGCCTACGTCTGCAATGTGACATCACAAAGGATATGGCTGCAAAAATGTCTGGCAAGGAACAAAAACATACGTCACAGTTTCCATAATAGTTCTATTTATTTTGAGAAAATGTCGTGAACGTATGCTGTTGCATGTTATTTGTAAACGATTCTTGCAATGGGGTAAGTTACAAACCAAAGAATTCTTTTTTACATACGCCATTGAACCAAATTGTGTGTCACAGAAAACCAGCGAATACACACAATTAAACAAATTAACAAACATATGTATACATGTATGTATGTCCAAGATACTTCTTTGGTTTGTAATACTATATTTCAGCTCCGTGTCGTCCCGGGATCCCAGGTGAGAGAAAACACGAACACGGGAAAGTAGCCAACATTATAGCTGTAAACAGAACATAAACTACTAAATCTATTAAGGAATTGCTTTAGACAAAACACAAAGAAGACCACATAAATAAGAGAAAACTGAAAATAAAAATAATTAGCTGTGGCTACTAAAATAAAAAGATACCATCTTAACTAATGTGTGTGGGTGCAAAGTAACCCACAGTGCTACGTTTTGTCATTTGTATTCATACAATTATGACGTGCTCTTTTTATTTATTCGTGTTATGATTAGGGACATGCGAAATTCGCGTTATTTTCTGCTAGCAGACTGGACTTCAAACGACTGTAGGTTTGTTCTACGTCTTTCGTTGGCTGATAATGTCGCAGAGAATGCTTCTGTCCAATAATGAAAAGTTCCAAGTAGACTGACCAGTCCACTATAAAGACATTAACACACGTCAATTATATCACATAAGAGGCTAGAGTCCAACGTAATCAATGACTCCGTTCTGGTATGCATATGCCATTGAAGTCTAGTCTCTCGCCAAATAATAACGCAAATTTTGCTGGTCCAGTTATGATTAGAGATGATGTTTTATCGCGGGAAAACTTGACTGTTTGCTGGATTTCAACACAAGTTCAGCTTACCATAAGATTACTGGCTTCAGCTTAATGCTTGGAGCCGTTATCCTGTTTGACTGAGGCAATATGAATCCCGACATAATAATATTTTATGCCTATTATTGGTCTGCAGACAGCTACGCTGTGGCAGAAGTATATCACTGAAACATATACGTTGTAAGGAAACTACAGTATGTTCAATGGTATGTTGGCACAAAACATTTTCGCCATATACCATCGACTCTAATTATGATATCTTATAGCATGATGGACCAACAACGACTGCTCAAATCTAAGTTTGGATGGTAAACTGTTCAAATATCAAATTTTTTATGACCCGAGCTGTAGTTCTTTAAATATAATAAATCGCACGTAGTCTCCAATTTGTTCCGAACTTGTTCGCGCAAAATACGTCCAAACAGACGGGCACATTAAGGGCATGCCCTTGGTTCTACTGTTTCGCGATTATTATTTTTTTTTCAACTGAACAAAATCGGATATCAAAATTCCGTTTTGCAGTTTTCAATTTTTTTTTTCAAGACAATATATATTGTGGTGTAAACTAACTAATTATTTAACTAACGAAGTGTTTGTTAGGAATAGGTCGTTCGGGATAAAGAGAGTACTAAAAAATTTACCTTTGAAAAATATCACGAGTCGATACTGCATTGAATTCAAGATTAACAATAGTTAGGGACCCTGTTTTTTCGCGAAAAGAATTTTGCCCCACTTTGTTTCAGTGCCTTACGTGCACATCTGCAATTCTGCTTCATGGTTATTGGCAGCATGTATGTGTGAAGAACCGTATCTCATTTGACTGAGCCAATTACAAAAACTTTCCTGCAACACCACACGTCTGTGATTTGCCGGTAGAATCTCAAGGCTCGT